>PVIW01008847.1:0-56923 GCA_004026585.1 Noctilio leporinus
CTTTGGGTAGTATGGACATTTTAATGATGTTAATTCTTCCCATCCACGAACATGGTATATGCTTCCATTTATTTGTGTCTTCCTTGATTTCTTTCTTCATTGTTCTGTAGTTTTCTGAGTACAGGTCTTCTACCTCCTTAGTTAAGTTGATTCCTAGGTACTTTATTTTTCTTAATCCAAGAATACATTTAATGCAAAGTCTGTGAGAAGCCAGTCCCAGAGAATGTAACATGACAAAAATTAAACTCTAGAGAATGAACCCTTACCTCCCCCATACGCAGGGTGTGCATGATAAATTGGCAAAATTTTAGTAAAATAAACAACATACCACAGAAGTGTTATATTTTGAAATAAATTTATTCTTATGTGTAAATACATAAACATAGTCATTTTTAAAAAATTGTTCAACAAAGTCTCCATTTGCTGCAATAATAGACACGATTCAACTTCAGAATCTTGCCCATACTTTAACTTTCTTTATCCATGGACATTATCATGTTTTCAATCTTAGCTTTAACAGCCTCTTTATTGGAATGAGTTTGTTCATTAACTTCTCTCTCACAAATGCTCCATACATAATAGTCTAAAGGATTTGCATCTGGTGAACTCGACAACCAGATCTCCTTTGACCAGAATTGAGGAATATTGACACTGAGAGATTCTTGCACCTTTTTGGCATTATGTGCTGGTGCATCATCTTGTTGGAAGAGAAAATGATGTCCATTTGTGACTTGCTTCATCCATGGTACAACTACTTCTCTCAAAACATCAGCAGTCACCTTCAAGCCTTGTGGAAAAAATGCAGGGTCATGATATCTCCTTGCTGACAACACCTAACACCATCACTGTAGCTGGAAATTTCATTTTCATGACAATTGGGACTTCATTAAGATTCTCACACAGCCACCTGTTGTGCCTTCTGTTGACTGTTTGGTCCTGCTGAAAACTCTTTGCATCAGAGAAGAAAATCAGAGGGTTTTTTTCCTTTGGGATTTTTCAATGTTGTTAGCAGTTTCCTTGTTTTTTTCAAAGCACCTTTCCTTGTTTGCTGTGTCATAAACTGGCCTCTTCTAAGAACAGACTATCTGTATCTTCTATCTTCAGCAATAATCTTGGAAACTATTGCATCTGATGACATCTGCAGTTCTCCTGCAATGGAGTGCATTGACTTCCCTGGATCTTCATTGATGATCTCCTGGATTCGGTATACATTATCTAGACTTTTGCCATCCTTGTGTATCTTATGTGTTTTCCTTGTTGGTGTTGGTGTGGTGACATCAGGATCAGCATCATACATGTATACCTTCTTCTGGTTCAACTGTACGTAAAGGGCTGTTATTGAATTCCACAATTTCCTTAGCAGTTGGCCCTGTATACAGTCCAGAACTTACGGTTGCTCTAACATCATATTCCTTTAACATGACAGTTGCTCTCAGAATTTAATACTTTATATCTGAAACAATGATGTTAAATCATAACCTTAGAAAGTTTTTCAAAATTAATAAGCAGCATGTGAAATAAGGAGATGCAAAGTTATTGCCAACGTATCATGCGCACCCTATATAATAATGAACTCAAAATGGATCAATGCCCTAAATATAAGAACATAAACCATTAAACTCTTAGAAGAAAATGAACGTAAATCTTCATGACCCCAATTGGGTTGGCAATGGATTATTAAGTATAATAAAATACCAAAAGCACAACAATAAAAGAGAAATTGGACCTTACCAAAATCAAAACTCTTATGCACCAAAGAACATTATCAAGAAAATATTTGCAAATCACATACTGGTTAAGAGTTTAATATCCAGAATATATAAAAAACTCTTACAACTGAACAACAAAAAAACCACCCAATGAAATGACATCCAATACCACTGTTAATTAGAAAAATGCAAACCAAATTCACAATGAGGTACCATTTCATATCCATTAGAATTTGTTTTTTAAGATTTTATTTATTATTTCCAGAAAGAGAGGAAGGGAGAGAGGCAGAGAGAGAGAGAGAGAGGCAGAGAGGAAGAGAAACATCAATGTATGGTTGCCTCTCACCTGCCTCCAGCCATGGACCTGGCTGGAGACCTGGCCTGGAGCCTGGTTATGTGCCCTGGCTGGGGAATCAAACCAGAGACCTTTGGGTTTGTAGGCCGAAGCCTTATCCACTGTGCTACCAGCCAGGGTGCACACTAGAATTTCTGTAATTCAAAAGGGAATTAAGTGTTGGTAAGGGCGTGGAAAAACTGGGACAGACCCTCATACACTGCTAGGGGAAATCTAGAATGATTAAGCCACTGTAGAAGTTTGGTGGTTCCCCAATAGTTAATCACAGAATTACCATTTGACCCAACAAGTCAATTGTTTGGTACATACTCCAAAGAACTGAAAACAGGCACTCAAAGAAATCATATGAACAATATTCACAGCAGCACTATATAGAATAGCCAAAAGGTAGAAACACCTTAAATGTTCCCCAACAAATGAATAGACAAATTGTGTTATAACCATTCACTGGAATATTATTCACCAATAAAAAGGAATGAAATACTGAGACATGCTATGTAACATGAATGAACCTTGAAAGAAGCCAAACACAACGGACAAATATGATATGGTTCCATTTACATGAAATATCCTAAATAGGTACATCTGTAGAGAAAGTGTTCAGTCTGGTGAATGATAGGAGAGCAACTTCGTATGGGTGACAGTAATTTGGGGTAATGAAAAATGTTTTGGCTAGACAGAGATGGTAGTTGCACAACACCGTTAATATACTAAATGTCACTTTACCATGATTTAATTTTGTTATGTCAATTTCACCTCAGTTTCTAAAATAGGAACAATATTCCCTAGTGGATTTAAAAAGCTATGGTACATATATACATAGGAATATTACTTTGCCTTCAAAAAAAGAACAAAATACTATGATTTGTGACAACATGGATGGACCCAAAAGGTATATGCTAAGTGAAGTCAGAGAAAGACAAATACCATATATCTCACTTATGTGTGGAATCTGAAGAACAATATAAATGAACAAACAAAATAGCCACAAACTCATAGCTGCCAAAGTGGAGGAGGGTTGTGGGGGCTGGTGATAAAGGTGAAGGAGTTAAGAAGTACAAGTTGGTAGGTATAGAGTGGTCACAGGGATTTAAGTACAGAACAGGGAATACAGTCAACGGTGTTGTAACTACTCTGTATGGTGTCAGGTGGGTACTGGAAATATCAGGGGTAGGGCTGGGGGACACTCTGTAGAGTGTATGATTGTTTAACAACTATGCTGAACACCTGAAAGTAATAAAAATAATACTGAATGTAAACTGTAATTAATAAGTAAAAAGTTTTAGTCTTGGCTGGTGGCACAGTGGATAAGACGCTGGCCTGCGAACCCAAAGGTCATTGGTTTGATTCCCCAGCCAGGTCCTTGGCTGGAGGCAGGTGAAAGGCAACCATACATTGATTTCTCCCTTCCCTCTCTCTAAAAATGATAAATAAAATCTTAAATTAAAAAAATGTTTTAAAATATAAAAATAATATTCCAATCCAAAAATAAAAATAAGCCCTATGTCTTGTCACTACTGATCCTATTACAACGTTCTAGCCAAGCCAGTCTTCTAGGTGCCCCAGCTCCACCTGCTCCTTCCTTCTTAGTTCCACTCAGGAAACACACTGCTTTTTCATCAATTCAAAAACCCCTGACTATTTCAAGCTTAACTTCTAAGAAGGCAACTTACCCATAGTAGGTACTCATTCTTTGTGAATCACTGGTTCTATTCGATTCAGTCCATTCATACCTATACTGACATTTTACTAATTTAATTCAGAATTAACACATGAATGTTTCCTTATTATCCTGAAACTTTTTTCTGATAATTTCAGGCATGTTCCTTTCCTATTAAGAGCATATTAAGATAGAGGCTGTGTTCTGTTTTTACCACACTATCATCTCAGACTCTATTTAAAATACACTTGTTTAAATATTGTCCGGTTGATAGTTTTTGATGCTAGACATTTTGTGGTAGGTGGGTGGGTAGGAAGATGAGATGTGGTATAGCCCTAGCTATAATGGAGATTGGTTCCAGCTTGGTGTATGATCAGAAACCCAAGTCCCACTGCAATAAAGTAGTAAAAAGGCTTCCTGCAGGACAACAATGTACTTTTTTTCACTGTGTTCCTTTAAAACTAAAAACTGTGTGCTTTATTTGTAAACTATTTTATAATACACCCAGAATCCCAACTTGTGTGTCACTCAAAAAAGACCTCCCAAAAAAAGTGGAAAAGAAGGTCCAGAGCAAGAACTTCCCACCTTCTTAAAAATGCAAGAGTAGGGTGGGTGGGGAGGGGGACAGAGGGGAGTAAAAAAGGGATGGATGTAATACAACAACAATAAAATTAAAAAAAAAAAAAAAAAAAAAAAAAAAAAAAAAAAAAAAAAAGCAAGAGTACGCAACACTCTATCATTGAGTATTATACAATTCTTCCCTACCCTCTTCCTAAAACTGCTGCTTGACACAAAATTTTTAAAAGAAAAACAGTATTAACATCAAGTTTTATGTGTCATAAAGGGGCTTTTCCTAGATTTCTCCATGTAAAACAGAGAATGAATCAGAAATACATTTAGCATGCAGGTGACTGAGTAATGGATAAAGATCAGGCAGGAGAAACAAAGTGAAGTCAAAAGAGGCTCAACATATTTTCACGTCTAGATGCCGATTTTAGGCACAACTTTATTTTAGTTATTTTATTGCCTCTAACAATGTTGAGCTAGTCAATAGGACACTGTTTTACAAAAATGTTTTACCCAAGTTACTTTTCTAGAAAAACACCTGTTTCATCCATGATGGACATGCATATGTAGTACTTAAAAAAATACACACTGCTTCCTGAAAACACATGGAGGCAACCTAGGATGTTGCAACACCAAAACTGCAAAGCCCTAGCTAGCCTACTAAATAGGAAGGAGGGAGAGAAACAGTCAGTGTTGTCTATGTGTTAGTGAAAGATATTTTACTTATACATATATTGAGAAAGAAAACCAATACTAACTCCTAAGTTAATATCATCTAAAAACTGAGAAGTATTATTTGCTTCTTGCCATAAATGCTAAAGTATGACTCACTTTAAAAACATGAAGGCCAGGTGTAAATTTAAAATCTTACTGAACAATGAAGTGTACACTTAAAATAAGTTAAAATTATATTTTGTTATGTTTATTTTATAACAATTTTTAAAAAATTATATATAAGTTCTCTTCCAACTCCTGTTCATTACCCCTGAAAAAATATGTAAATATATTAAACTCTATTAAAGGGTGAGAAACTATTAAATTGTTTAAATTATAAATTGTTCAAAATTCTTAATGACTTGAACAGAAGCTTTATGACCTCTTAAGGGTAGTTGGGGATCGGCACTGGGACCTCTTTAAAAAATAAAATGAAGCTTAAACTGACCTGTTTGGTGTAGCTCGATGGGTTGGGCAACTATCTACAGATCCAGGTGTCACTGTTTCAATTACCAGCCAGGGCACATGAATGGGTTGCAAGCAGGTCCCCAGTAGAAAGGTGTGCCAGAGACAACCCATTGGTGTTTCTCTCCCTTTTTCTCACTCCCTTCCCCTCTCTAAAAATAAATAAATAAAATCTAAAAAAAATAATAATAGTTAGGCTTAAGTTGTGAGAGAGACTCTAGTTTTGACAAATTCTAACTAGAAAAGTAATTAAACACTATAATAAGGTATCGTGCAAATCTCTGCCCTCAGGGGTGAAAGAATAAACTATCCCAGAAGGTTTATATGCAATCCTGCAGGAAAAACTGGAATGAACTACAAAATCCTTTAAACCAATTTCCAATTTTAGAATTCTAGGTTCTATATCCACAGCTCAACAGTGTCTCTGCAAGATATTCCACCTATGGAGTTGGGGGAGATAGAAAACAGTATGGGGGATAAATGGTGATAGAGACTTGGCTTGGGGAGGAGAACACACAATACAATATACAGAGGATGCATTACAGAATTGTATACCTGAAAGACACATTTTTATTAATCAATGTCACCCCAATAAATTCAGTTTTTTAAGAAAGACATTCCACGTACAAAGTCACTTCAATTAGGCTTCAGATATTGAGTTTTTTCACCATACCATTAATTCAGTTTATGTACTCAATTGGGAAGTGAAAATTGACTATTTTCACCATTTCCAGCAGCATAGCTGCCAGGTAAGTATAAACAGTGTGAAATGCTTAAACTGAAACAATACTTGGTTCTAAATAAAAAGAAATAGAAATATCTACATAATGCAAACCCAACCTAAGGAAACAAAATCTGTGTTTACAGGGTAGAAAATTTACAAGGCTAAAACATTCCATTTAAGTCAGTTTTTCAACAGCTTCTTAAAACAAAAACATAAGCTTACCAACTCATTTTAGAAGACTCAAGGCCTTCATTTCATTTTGAAACAATTTACTGCATTATTTTTTTTAATAGTCACACAGAAGTAGGCACTTAGGAAGTCACAGGGAGGTTAATCATCTTAAATTCAACAGGTTAACCACAGCAGGTTGAGAATATTTTGCCAACGTACCCAGCCAAACCAATGGGTTCCAAAATTAGATACTAAACAACACTCAATACATTTCTAGAATTTAGAGATTTACTTAAACAATATAAATATTTTGAACCAAGTATTCACATATGTATTTGTTTTAACTAGATTTTATTAATTGTGATGAGTATTTGTTTAAAACAAAAGTCTGACAAGACAAATTTAGCCAGGTCAACATAGGAATCAAAACACAATACTGAATTATGGAGCTAACTGATTTCATTAGAAAAGAATAACAAGCCTTACTGCTTTCAGTTCACAAATGATTTTTCATTTAATAATCAAAGAAAACAAAAAACATGACTTCTACAACCAAAAACTAAGTTAATGTGACTTAAAGCTGAGTGATCACTTAAATGCCTGGATTCCTAAGAAGGTACTGATTTCTAACTGCTTTAAAACCAGAATACATTTATTTTAATGGCTCACTCTTTTGTTCAGAAATGTTATCATACCTTGCTATATAGATAGTATCCCATCAGAATAAATGCTACTCTGTATCTTTGAACTTAATAATTTTATGAAAATTCAAATAAAAATTTATAAAGTAACTATAATTTTTAAATTACTTTTTCTCATCCACACTAGGCCTCATCTTTCACAACACCAAAAAACAAACAATCTTAGTTGTTAAACACACACACACCTCAAGCATATAAAATTCATCACACTGGTTTTGTAAACATAATAATTGCACTAGTAAACACTAACTCCAAAGAACTAAAAGCTTATTAGGACAGGGTTTAAATGATACAACTCACAAAGGGGTGGGGAGAAATAATGATCCTCCCCTATCAAACTGGCAGCAACAATACGCCAAGTTTCCTTTGCTGAACTAATGTAAACAAGGAAGAAAAAGAGCTGCGGTGGGAAAGAAGGCAGGCAAGAGAACAACCCTCCTTCACATAGCTTTCTAAATTTCACCAGAGTAATACCTCTTCTCAGTGTTTTCAATAACTCCTCCACTCTATTTAAAGACCATAGGTTGGCTTTCAGAAAAGTATGTGGTTCTAGTCCCTGACTGAGAACATCTTGGACATGAAAAATACAAGTGGTGCTACCAAATACTTTTTGAATTCCTTTCCCCCCTTAATACTTCTTTAATTCAAAAGACTATCTTCTGCATTCAATGTCTCAAGAGTTTTCTAAACATCTAGAAATTCAATCCCATTCTTCCTATAACAATTATCTTTAAAGGTAAAAATAACAGGACTGACTAATGATGCTGCACAGAAAAAAACTCACTTATCATTTCTAGTGCAGTCACAGCTATAAGGCTCCCATTAGTAAAATGAGCATCATTTTGGGTAGGACTAGATAAGGAATGGGATAAAGACTAAGCTTACAGCCTTTTTCTGGCAGTACCTGCGGCATTGAGTGGGCAAGAAATAAAGGGGAGGCTAGTTGTACAAGTTATGCCAAGAGAAACAAGACTCCACATGTCAGAGGACTGCCCAACACAGAGAGCAAAGGGCATTCATCCCATGGCTTTCTGACCAAGGAAAGATGAGTTGCTTTACCTGAAATCTTTGCAAAGGAAGTCTAATAGTCTCCACTTTCTCACTCACCCTGAGTGAACCCGACAATCCCTCCTCAGAGAGCAAGAGGAAACCTTGCCTATCAAAAACAGCAAGTGCTACGTCCAAAGCCAATAAATATCCTTTAGTCTTTTTCAGTCTTCTCCAAGGAGACTCCAAGCTAAAAATTCGTTCCCAACCTAAGTCAAGTTCTTCGTTTTCCAAAACAAATACCAACTAGCTTTCTTTCGGATAAACCCTTCTCCATTCCGGAATTCTGGAGTAGAGGGTCCCGGGCTGCTCAGAACGGTCCCTTCTCCAAGATAATCTCTTTTCCTTCCTTCTCTAAGGTTTTTCCCAAACCCTGCTCCAGGTCTAACACTCCCATTCTTCCATTAGCGGACATACTAGTAGATCCCACCACTGCCTGGCACAACTCTTGGGAAAGTCTCTCACCGTACTCACCAGTCCTCCCCCATGATATTCTTCCCCTTTTTCCTATCAGTCCTCGCAACACACAACACACATATCTGTTCTCAGCTCCTCATTCCCAAGTCTTTCCCGCGTCCCAGGTTCCTCCATAGCACCTAATACTCTCCCGGAGAGTCCCCTAACCCCTGTATTCCTCAACCCCTAACTACACATCCGAAGCTTTTTTCCACTCTCTAAATTCATACTTCATATGTTTTCTACTCTTAGCTAACACCACAGCCCCCTTCTTCCCAAGTCTACCCCTATGCCTCGAGGCTCGGGTCCCTTCCCCTCTTCCTACGTTCCACGGCCCGCAATACTCCACAGAACCTCTGGACCCCGCGCCCCATCTGTCTTCCACCCCTCCAGCCCTCCGGGGCCTCCAACACTCCTGTACGTCCTCTCGAACCCTGCTCGGCTCCCAAATTTCTCCCATGCCCCTGGGGTTCCCGCACCCGCCTTATCCGCCCCGCCAAGTGGGTGCCCCCCAGAGCCCGCCAGGCCCTCCCGACCGCGGGGTTCTGATGTCCCCTCCCGTCCCTTCTCCTCGGGGCCCCGAGGCCGCCGCCGGCGCTGGCGCGGCGGGGCCGGCTCACCAGTTGGTCATGTCCAGGAAGAAAGCGCAGCCGGCCGGGTTGAGCTGGAAACCAAGCAGCCGCTGGAACTCGGAGATGAGCACGTCCTTGTCGGTGGTGCCCAGACAGCTGAACTTCTGCATCAGCTCGGGGTCCAGGTCCACGTCCATGCCCTCCATGTCTGGGGCCGGACTCCCGCTTCCTCACCCCCTCGCAGCCAAGCCGCCGCCGCGCCTCTGGGCCCGGGGACCAGGAGGGGGCCCGCTGCCGACTAGCGCCGCGACCCCGCTCCTTTGAAGTAGGCCCCGGGCCTCTCACCGCCTCATAGGGGTAAACTCACTCAGCCACTCTCGCGCGCGCTCCCCCCCTCCCACCCCCCCCACGCCGCCTCCGCCGCCGCCGCAGCCGACTCTAGCTACTCCGCCGCCTCCGCCTCCTCCCGCGCCGCGCCCACTGCGCAAGCGCCCCCACCTAGGCCCCGCCCCTTCCTCTCCCGGAGGCCCGCCCTCAGTGACGTCACAACCCCGTGACGTCCCCGCGTGACCTCACCGCGGTGAAGCGAGGGGCAGGGAGGTGGGAAGAAGGAATCGCACCGCCCAGGGCGGGGCGGGGGACGACTTAGGGCCTGACCTACGTCTCGCCCCGCCCCACGCTCAAGGGGCGGAGTTAAAGCCCGGCATTCGCCGGGGAGCGCTCAGGTCTTCGGTGGGGCAGCTCCACCATTTTGCAGGTGAAGGCATTCCTGCAAAAAGTGCCGGGAGGAGAGCAGAGATGATGGCAAGGTCAAGTACCAAAGTGTGCCCGGGGACTCAGTCCTCCCAGCCAGGGTATCCCCTTTGCGCTTGAAGGACTTATTTGCTTGTTTACAGAGCTGCTTTCTTGAGGGGTTTACCTGTAAATCCTTGGTGTCCGGTCCTCCTTGGTAATGATTACTGAAGTTTATCGGGCTGTTTCGTTCCGCAACAGTAGTAGTTAGCTAGTCTGGGGAAGTAAAGGAGCCCTTGATGAAAACATATCACAGGTCCAAATGGTTACCATACATAATCGGCCAAGACCGAGGATTTAAAATAAAGGTTAAATCATGAGAATCTGGCGTGCCTTGTTCTGTTTAAAATTTATAATGCAAAGCCTCACTATATATATGGTATACTTACCTGGTCAAGGCCCCGTTTCAAAATCAAAGAATGAGAAAAGAAGCCTAGGGACCATCTTGTTTACCACCTTATGTTTCCTTCATTCAAGAAGTGCTTTTAAACGGTATTTGCCCCACGTGCTACATTCAAAGAGGGAAACGGTGTGTAGGAAATGGTCTCCTGCCTTCAAGTAGCTCTCCGTTTTACGAATAAGAAAAATAAGATCCAGAAAGCTTACATGCTTTGTTCAAAAGTAAAGAGCAGCAAAGCTAGAACCCAGCTTTCAAATTCTTAATGGAGTATATTTTCAACAGCATACAGAACTAGAATAAGTCACTGTTGGCCTTTAGGGTGCTAGGAAGTTTTGGAAAAGGAAATCATTCTACCTCCTGTCCCACTACCAAATAAAAGTAAAACATAATGGCTCTAAAAGCCTGGATTCTGGGGTTACACATTTGGGATTCAAATTCTTATTCTGCCAGTTATGGATAAACAGTGCTTGCACAGATAGGGTTATTGTGAGGATTGAATGAGGTAAGAATATATGAGCTCAATATTGTGCCTGCTCCTCCATAAGAGGCACTCAAGAAATTGTTTAACGTGGCCATAAGCATTAGGAGACAAGTAGGCAGGGATTAATTCTTCCCCTGGTTCCTCTTCTACTTCCTGGTCTTATTAGAATATGAAATAAGGTGTCCTGTCTCCTTTCCTAATAAAGAAATGCTCTTCCTCCAGTGATTTTTCCTCTCCCAAGGTGAGTATCTAATGGGGAAGGCACCTTTCTATAATACAATCTAGGACTAACTATACAGTAATTGTAAACGTTTAAACCACTTGGGCCTCAGATCTGTGTAGAAACTTAGTTCATTGCAAGGGCCTAATATTTGGTTGGCCCCAATGTTGGAATACTTCACCTAATGTTAAGGAAACTTGAGTCTCAGAAGAGCACATATTGTCCCAATCTTATGGATGATGGAATGGGGACAAAGAAAGATTTTTAAACTTATGCTATTGCAGCTGAAAGAAACTGTCTAGTCCAATCTCCTCATTTTTTCAAGTGAAATTGAAACCAGGAGAAGAGAATTGATTTACCCAAGATATCACAGCTAGTAAGGGGTCTCTAAATTTCCAGTCTAGGTCTCTACCCACTCATTATACCCTGCTACAGTTCCCTGTATACTTTGAGTTCAATTTGGCCTTACATACAAAATAAACAGGAATTTTAACCCAAGAACTGATTTCATGTTAGGCCATAGACTTTCTAGAAAGTAGGTTTCTTTCTTTCTTTCTTTTCTTTCTTTCTTTTTTTTTTTTTTGTATATTTTATTGTTTATGCTGTTACAGTTGTCCCAAATTCTTTTCCCTTGGTTTCCCTCAACCCAAGACCTACATTCCCTCCCATAGTCCCACCCCGCCCACCCCTTGCTTAGTTCATGTCCATGGGTTGTATATATAAGTTCTCTGATTTCACCCTTTCCTCTATTATTCTTAACTTTCCCTTCTATCTTGTACCCACCAACTATGGTTCCTAATTCCTGCACCATTTCCCTGGTCTGCCCCCTTCCCCGTCCCAGCTGATAAACCCTCCCAATGATCCCCATACCTATGTTTCTGGTCCTATTCTAGTTGTTTGCTTAGTCTGTTTTTTGTCTTCATTTTTATTTTTTAGGTTCTGTCGTTGATAGTTGTGAGTTTGTTATCTTTTTAATGTTCATAATTTTTAATGCTCTTTTTCCTTAGTCTCTTTAACATTTCATGTAATAATGGCTTGTTGATGATTAATCTCTTTAGCTTTTCCCTGACTGGGAAGCACTTTATTTGCTCTTACATTCTAAATGATAGCTTTGCTGGATAGAGTATTCTTGGTTGTAGGTCCTTGCTTTTCATCACTTTGAGTATTTCTTGCCAGTTCCTCCTTGCCTTTAAAGTTTCTTTTGAGAAATCACCTGACAGTCTTAAAGGAACCTATAGGAACCCCTTTGTTGGTAACTCACTTCTTCTCTTTTGCTGCTTTTAAGATTCTCTCTTTTAATCTCTGACATTTTAATTATGATGTATCTTGGTGTGGTTCTATTTGGATCTAGCTTGTTTGGGACTCTGTGGTTCCAAATGGTCTTATATGTCTATTTCCTTTGCCAAATTTGCGACGTTTCCTTTCATTATTTTTTCACACAAATTTTCAATTTCTTGCTCTTCCTCTTCTCCTTCTGGTACCCCTGTGATTTGGATATTGATGTGCTAAAGTCACCTCAGAAGTTCCTAAGCCTCTCCTCGATTTTTTCAATTCTTGTTTCCACTTTCTATGCTAGTTGACTGTTTATTTCTTCCTTATGCTCCAAATCATTTATTTGAACCCTGTTTTCCTTCCTTTCACCATTGGTTTTGTGGGTCTTTTCTTTTGTTTCACTTGGCCTAGCATTCATTTCTGCCCTTATGTGTTTACTGTATTTAAGCATATCTCTCAAGTCTGTGAGCATCTTTATCACCAGCATTTTCAACTGTGCATCTGTCAGGCTGGCTATTTCTTTGTTTGGGACCCTGTTCTGTTCCATTTTTTGAATAATTTCTGTGTCTTTGTATTTTGACAGGCTCCTGCAAGCCTCCGCTTTTTGATAGAGTTGTTGCACCTGTTAGTTCTGAGGTGCAGAGCCTTGTGTATTCATCAGTGCATGATGAGCCATTTTATGTATGGCACTGTATGTGGGGGAGGAGTCAGAGATGGGGCTATGCCACTTATTCTGCACTTCCCCTTTTCCAGGCACTTCTCCTGCTTCCTGTATAGGACTAGCTCCTCTCTAGTTGTTGTCTTGTCTGTGGTTCCCAGGATGAGTGGGTCTGCAGATGTTTCAGGACCATGAGGGCCTCTAAACAAACAGACGCTTCTGTGAGACCAGTAGTTTCTTCCTCTGCCCCAATCCCCACTTGTTTTCACAGTTAGAAGCAATATGGTTTTATCATCCCCTCCCTGAGCTGGAACCAGGAACCATGCATTCCGGTCTGGTGCTGGGAGCACTCAACAGGTGTCCCGACTGTGACTGCTGTTCTGCCAGCCAATCCTTGCCACACCCTGCCACAGACACCATACTGCCAACTTGTACCACTGTACTGCCAATCCATGCTGGCACTCTGCTCCCCAAACTGCATCCTCTGTGCCCCGACTCTGCCCCCGCTACCTGTCTGGATGAGTATTCCTTCCTTCCATCTTTTGTTTGTTGGACCTCCATGCAGCTCAATATTCTGGAATTTCTGGTTGTCTCTAGTTTTGAGGTATATGTATTGTTCTTGGTTGCAGAGTGAGACACAGCATGTCTACCTATGCCTCCATCCAGATGTTTTAACTTGCAACATCTATGGATTAAAAGTTATGTTGACCATGGATCCAAAATAAGAAAATGTTATTAAAACCTAAGAACTCTATTGGAATGCTGACCAGAGAGGCCCTGGCTGGGTAGCTCATTTGGTTAAAGTGTCATTCAATATACCAAGGTTGTACGTTCCACCCACATCAGGGCACATAAAAGAATAAACCAATGCATACATAAATAAGTAGAACAACAAATTGATGTTTCTCTCTCTCTCTCAGTAAAAGAATGCTGACCCAAGAAAAAACTAAAAAACTCTTGGCCAAGTACTAGGGTCTTAAACAGCCCATGTAATGCAAAGAGATCCTTGCGAATAAGGGATCCAAATGGCTCATGATAGGAATTACCTCAAAGGAGTGAATTCTGAATTCTGAAACATTATGGAAACATTTTTGGTTCTTGTAATATTGGTGTGGTACCCTGGCTGTTAATTTCCTGAGGACCAAGGATGCAATTCTTGGTGCAGTCATGCACAATAAAGAACTGTCTCATCCCTAACCACTGTGCAGAAATAATGACCAAGGTGGCTGCCACATTATATATAAAGGAAGAACCACTACATCTCCATCCCCCTACAATGGTTCTCTTGTGGGTATGGTATATGAAATAGAGAAAATGAGGTGTTACCCAATGAGGATACCCAGAAATGTGAATTTCCACTTGGGTCTGAAGATATGAACAACTATGTTTCTGCCCTGATAGCTTTTATTTTGTTTTTCTTAATTTTGTTTTGTTTTGTTAGGAAGATGGCCTGAAGAAGGATGAGAGGCAAAGGGACAAATTGATAAACACCACTCTAAGAAAGGAAAGCTCGCAGCAATATTCTAAACGAGCTTCTAGGTACAATTGCAGAACTGTTTAGGGGGCTATGCTTGGATATGTCACTGTCTGGACCACTCTTTTTTTTTCTGAATTTCTTAGGCTGGTGATCTTGTGTAAGAAATTTAAACTAATTTCAGGTCCCAAGATAAGGTCAGTTTCAGGATTTTTTAAGGGAATTAAGCCATCTTATCATTTGGATGTTGACTAGGAGAAAGTGATTCATCTCATCAGGGAAGCCTAGGTTGATTGCCTCCAGATGTCCACGTCCTTAAGATTCAGAATTTCCAAGACCAGCGAGTCCTCAGATTATGCCACAGAAAAAAACAATTAAAAGAACAGAAGAGATTCCAACATGGCGGCCGCCCGTTGCCAGCGCTGGGGCCTGAGCCGAGCCGGAGCCTGGCGACCCCGCCACCCGCACTCTGCGCCCGCCTGGAGCTGCACACGAGCAGGTAGACGGCACCGAGTTCCAGAGCATCTACAGCCTGGACAAGCTCTACCCGCATTCTCGGGGCGCGGACACCACCTGGAGGGTCCCGGACGACACAAAGCAAGCCAACAGTGACATTCCTCTAGATCGCTTGACAATATCAGTGTCAGAGTATCGGCCCAGGAGGCCAGAATGTTAAGAAAGGGGAGCAGTTTAGACAAGAACCTAGTATAAAGGAACCATGGACATGGACAACAGGTGGGATTGACTTTGGGGGGAATGGGTGGATGGGGAGGGGGACAGAGGGGAGCAAAAAGAGGATGGATGTATTACAACAACAATAAAAAAAAAAAAAAAAGAAAAGAAAAAAAAAAGAAAGTGAATTCCAAGGCCGAAGTCAGGTTCCATTTGGCCACTGCCAACTGGATCTCAGAGCCCGTGCGGCACAGGATGGCTGTCTCGCATAAAAATAGGATCAACAAATTAGGAGAGTTGATACTCATCTCTGAATGCAGCCGCTATCAGCTCCGAAACCTGGCGGATTTCCTACAGAAAATTAGAGACATGATCGCGGAAGCCAGCCTGCCGGCCAAGGAACCCTGCGAAGAAGATGCTTCGCTCTGGAGAATCAGGATAGAAAATGCTAATTGGGAAAGGCTGAGAAAAAAGAAAAGGAATTCTGCCATAAAGACCAGCAGGAGGGTGGGCATGGACTGATGTCACCCTCCAGAGCGGGCAGAGACCCTCTGCCTACCTGCCGGGCATCCAGTGGCCAGCCACAGACTGAGTTGTTGTGTGAGGTCGCTGATGCTCCTCCCAACACTGGAGCCACCTAGAACGTTCATTCGGAATGGGGCTGCAGAGGTTTTTATAGGCAGTTACACATGGTCAGACCTTGATTGTCCCCTTCCTGTATGAGCCGCAATAAAATTCTAACGCAGAAAACAAACAAACAAACAAAAAACCGGAAGAGAGTCCAAATATATGTTAGGGTACATTATCTGATAATATACTAACTTGTAGTGAAACCTTTGGTGAGGAGGACATTCGAACTGTTTTAATTCCCTTTCTCTGTGACCCATTAACAACCCTGTAAGTAGCCCCCAGTAGTCTTATCTGTCCCACATAACCCTGTCCTTTAGCCCCTATTGACTGAACAAGAGGGAGATGCGTAGCATAGTGTGAGCCAATCAGATTCTCTTTCTCAAAATTTGGAATTGGAACTCAATGAGTGGGTAGAATAGGCCTCGGCTGTTTACCTGTATGTGAGTGGTAGAAAAAAAAGAGACCACCACCTTCGTTGGGCACCCATGAAAAGGAGATGTTACCCATTAATATAAAGAAAGCCTAAGAACCTAGTATAAAGGAACCATGGACATGGACAACAGGTGGGATTGACTTTGGGGGGAATGGGTGGGTGGGGAGGGGGACAGAGGGGAGCAAAAAGGGGATGGATGTAATACAACAACAATAAAATTAAAAAAAAAAGAAAGAAAGAAAGAAAACCTTGAAGCAGAGAAAAGTAAAGCGGTGAGAACTGAAAGCATGGTAGAGAGAGGTTCCTGTCATCCTAAATCCTGGCTGGTCAGCTTTCCTTAAATTCCATGAGATTCTCCAAAATACCTTATCCCCTGGATGAAGTCAAAGAACCAATTAAATCATAAAACAAAACCAAAAAAGCTTAGTATAAAATAAAGTATTTGACTTGTAGTAGATAGGGATGAATATACTACTCATTAAAATAATGGAAACTCCTGTAGAAAAAATATAAGGATGCCAACAGGCAATTCACAAAAGAAGAAATATAAATGGTCAATATACATATTAAAGTATGTATTATGTTATTCATAGTTTAGCAAATAAATTAAAACAAGAAAGTATCACTTTTGTCTATTCAGATTACCAAAGCTTTAAAAGATTTATTATAGTTTTCCTTGGCAAGAGTTCAAACACCACTGCTTCTGGAAATGTAAAGTCATATAATTTTTAAAAAAGATTTTACTCATTGTTTTCAGAAAGAAGATCAGGAAGGGAAAAAGAAAGGGAGAGAAGCATCAATGTATGGGTTGTCTTTCACCCACCTCTAGCTAAGGACCTGGCTGGAGATCTGGCTTGCAACCTGGTTACGTGCCCTGGCTGGAATTCGAACCAATGACATTTGGGTTCTCAGGCTGGTGCCAATCCAATGAACCACACCAGCCAGGGCAAATTCATATAATTTTTTGCTAAAGGTGAGTGTGAATTTAGATGAATTGGTATGAAAAACCTTAGAAATATTCATATACTGTAACCCCAAAATCTTAGGTTTATAAATGAGCTTTTCATAGAAGTATTATAATTCATACAATAATGAAAAGTTCAGATTAGCCCTAATGTTCATCAATAGGGAAACTTTTGCAAAATAAATTTTAAAACTGGGCAGGGAGGGACAAAATCCTTACTTTGTTCTTTTCACCAATATAATTACTCAAACCTATGACCAAGAAAAGTAAAGAACTAGAAAGAAATCTGAATAAATACTTTTTTCCCCCAGTTTCCCAAACTTCATGAAAGAAAAAGCAATGATGGTCAATTTCTACAACATAGTCAATTTTCTGGGATTGTTCCCTTGAAAATGTGATGTTTGATTTCACATACCAAGGCATACATGATTCCCACTTGTACTAGGTAGGTGAGGGACTGAAATACTAACATATTCATCTTCCAACTTGACCCAGTCTGTGCTGTGTCTTTGGATCAGCAATAATTCCCTGAACAGCTACTATGGCTCTTCTATATGTAGCAAGCACAGAATTTGAGCAGTTTCATGAAGACATCTCCTGTGTCAGAACCAAGGATACACTTACCTAGAGCAACAGGCAATCCCTCTATTGTTTGATTTGCTTTAGTAATTGCATCCTGTGTCATGTGCTCCTGGACCAAATTGTGAATTGCCTTAAGCATTACCAGGTAATTATCATGATGCTGTATCTGAAAAAGGTTAGCCAAAACCATTATACCAGCCTTAAAATCAGGATTATTTACATCCAAATTGATCAATGGCTCTGTATTTTTAGCGGTATTGTCAGCATTTTTGGTATTATCTGATACTGAGTCTTTGTATTTTTCAGCATTGTCTCCATGTGCAAGTCTAAACCAAGAAGCCAAGTCAATTGCTTCTTGTTGATCTCGAATCTTGAAAGACATTTAACATCTGTGAGATACTTTTCAAAGAACTTGGGGCAGTCACTGCTATGGATGTTACTTAAATTACCTTTGCCTTCAACCTTGTAGTGTCTGATTTTCTGATCTTCAAGCCAAACGATAAAGTTTCTAAATTCTATTTCATCTTTGCAGTTGAAGCCTGAAGGGTTGTGGTAGTCAAGGGTCATCTGTTTACGTTGGAACATGGTACCAGATTCTCATTCTGGTCCCCTGCACCAGCTACGCAGGAAGAGGACCATTTAAAGTCTTAGAAAGAAGAAATGCTCTCCAATCATGAAATCAGATTGATAGTTGGCCTACATAAAAAGTTTTAAACTTCTTTGCTGCAAAAGTTAAAACCTGAAATGTAACCCCTGATTGGTGTAGCTCAGCTGGTTGAGTGTCCACTCGCAAAGTGAAAAGTCACTGGTTTGATTCCCAGCCAGGGTACATACCTGGGTTGCAGGTTTGGTGTTCCGTTGGGTCTCTGGGATGCATATGAGAGGCAACCAACCGACATTTCACTTTCATATGATGTTTCTTTTCCTTTCTCCTCCCTCACCTCCCCTCTCTCTAAAAATAAATAAATAAAATAGAAACAACAAATAAAATGTAAAAATGCTTTAAACAAAGGCAGAAGAAAAAAGCTAATTTGAGGATAATATTTGTAACACATAGGACACAGTACTAGTATCCTCATTTAATAAATAAAAACCTAGCCCTGGTTGGTGTGGCTCAGCTGGGCATTGTCCAGCAGACTTAAATGTCTCTGGTCACATTTCCCGTCAGGGCATATGCCTGGATCACAGGTTCAATCCCTGATAGGGGCACATGCAAGGTGCAATGGATCAGTGTTTCTCACATTGATGCTTCTCTCTGTCTCTTTCTCTCTCCTTTCCTCTGTCTCTACAATCAATAAAAAGTGAAAAAAATTAAATAAATACCTATTAGGATCAATAGGAAGCAATCTAAAGGAAAAAAATGCCAATGGAGATGGTCAATTGACAAAGAAAAATATAAATGGCCTGTAAAGGTATGAAAATATTTTGAGTGCCATGAAAGATCAAGAAATTAAAATGAAAGCAAGTGCAATGTCATTTTTTATCTATCAGTCTAGCGAAAACTGATCATAGTCAGTGTTCTACAGGTGTAAAGAAAATGGCAATTTTATGTAACAGTGGTAGGATTATGGGTAGAAACATCTTTGTAGGGTATTTTGGTGGTGTCTATCAAAATTTTAAATATGTACCCTGTATCTTAAATATCATGCATAAACTGAAAAAGAAGGCCAAAGATGAATGTAGGATAATTACTGAAGAACTGTTTTTTAAATATTTTGTTTATTATTTCTTCAGAGGGGAAGGGAGAGAGGCAGAGAGTGAGAGAAACATCAATGTATGGTTGCCTTTCATCTGCCTCCAGCTACAGACCTGGCAGGAGACTTGGCTTGCAACCTGGTTATGTTGCCCTGTCTGGGAATCGAACCAGTGACCTTTGGGTTCACAGGCTGGTGCCTTATCCAGTGTGCCACCAGACAGGGCTTTAAAGAATTTTTTGAAATGCTGGAAAATTGGAAACAATCTAAATTGCTACTGGTAAGGCTTTGACTAGATTATACTATATTTTTACTCTTAGAACAACAATTTACAACCAGTGTGCTACAAAAAATTTTAAAACATACAATACCTACCTATTTAGTAAGGAGCACTGACCTCTGTTACCATAGATTGTGAAAAAAAAAAAAAAATAGATTGTGACAACAGCCAATACAATGGAGCCTTCCAGTGTGAATGAATCAAACTTATACCTATGGGGGTGGGGGTCAGATGAGCAAAAAATACATGTTTTAGTGTGCCACAGAATTTTAGTAATTAGTTTATGTGTGCAATGAGACGAAAAAGTTTGAAAATTCTGCTCTATAATACTACACAGCCATTTAAAAAATGACAAGGATAACCACAGCAATCTTGAGAAAGAGAAAAAAGCAGGGGGGATCACAATACCAGATATCAAACTATACTACAAGGCCACTATAATCAAAATAGTCTGGTACTGACATAAGAATAGGTATACTGTACTTCTCTCAAAACGTCAAGGTAAACCTCAAGCCTTGTGGAAAAAAATGCAGGGTCATGATATCTCCTTCATTGCTGACAACAACTAACACCATCATTCTAGCAGGAAATTTTGATATCATGACAATTGGGACTTCATTAAGATTCTCACAGAGCCACCTGTTGTTTCTTTTGTTGACTATTTGGTCCTGCTGAAAATTCTTTGCATTAGAGAAGAAAATCAGGGTTTTTTTTTCCTTTGGGATTTTTCAGTGTTGTTAGCAGTTTCCTTGCTTTTTCAAAGCACCATTCCTTTGTCTGCTATTTCTGCTGTAAACTGACCTCTTCTAAGAACATATGATCTGTACCTGATATCTTCAGCAATAATCTTGCAAACCGTTACATCCGACATTTGCTAAATCTGGTAACCTAATTAATGGGAAATGTTAAATTTCTTTATTGCTTGAATTTTTACAATGTGCATGTATTACCTTGGTAGTCATTACAAAAGATAAAATTTAAAGTAAAAAAATTTTTTTAATTTAAATTATTTTATGTTGGTAAGGTAGACTATTCTGTAGCTATTTTAAAAACACAGTTTTGAGGATTGTTTGATGATATAACAGATCATTATTTAACATCAGTTTTTAAAAGCTGCATTAAAACTGATACAGAGATCTGATCAGATTGCTAAGGAGGAGGAGAAGGAGGCTGCTCATGGCATGGTAAACAGTTTAGAACAGGGTTGGCTGAGAAGCTGAATGCTTCCAGAGCACATGGAATTATGGGCCAGAAGATTTTAAATAAAAGAAGGATTTCAGTCTCTCAGGTAGGCTCTCTATCTCTCTGTCCTCTTCAAGGGTGCCTGGATATTCATGCTGCAGCTGCCTGCACTTCCCAATGGATGGTATTTTGGATGGGAAGAAACTTTGGGCATAACCTCAAATCAGGCAGAGGGTAGTAGATTTATTCTTCCTTGAGTGCTCTACAGGGAAGAGCTCCAAGGCAGAAGCCTGCCATTCTTGCAAAATTGTGTAGCTTTTGTATCTTACAGTATTTTAATTTGTAAACTAACCCTATAGAAATAAGATAATTAAAAACTGACAGGGGGGGGGGAATGATAGAACTCAGGTGTTAAAGAGTTTAGTCTTAATTGATAGGTTTAAGTGACTAAAGCTTGTGGAAAGCTATCATTCCAAAATTGTGAGGCTTATGAATAAACATTCTTTTCCTTATCACCAAAACTTTGCCTCTGGAATTTTGTCTAGGGGGTGGTGGCAAGCTATAGGACCCCCACCCCACCCCACCCCGCTTGCTGTTCGGTAACAAAACTCTATTTGTATTTTTTAACAATATAGATACGGTCTACTTCCAGTCAAGATGACTGCAGAGATAAACTTGGCTCACTTCCTCACACAACAACATCAAAATTACAACTAAAATACAGAACAACTATCCCTCAGAACCATCAGAAATAAAGTTGAATGGAAGTCTGACAACTATGGAATTAAAGAAACCACATCTATCCAGACTGGCAGGAGGGATGAAGATGTGGAATGGTCTGGTCCCAATCCATTTGTGGTGGATAAAAATTCAGGAGGGATATCTCAGGAGTGAGGAGTCCCAGCCCCACACTATGTCTTCTAGCCCAAGGTTCCAGTGCCAAGAAGATAAGTCCCCATAACTTCTGGCTGTGAAAACAAGCAGGGATTGAGTTAGTGGAAGAAACTGCTGCAACCCTAAGTAGCAATTCTTAAAGAACTCATACATGGACTTACTCAGAACTATTCCCTCTGAGCTCCAGCACCCAGGGAGCAGCTTGAAAAGCACAGGAAGGAGCTGAATTATCTGGCATTAAGGCTAGTGCTGGCAGACAACTTTCCCTCAGATAGAGACCATTCTCCCTTTTCTGAACTGTCCAAAAGAGCCACAGAGCAGGCAGGCTGGTGCCATATCAGAGACTCCATCAACCTGGCTAACACTGTTCAGCTCTGAAGATCCCTTGAGACTATCCCATCCAACTTTCAGGCCCACCCAAGCTGCTATTCTATATGAATGGCTGGTCTTGGGTCATGTTTCACAACTTCCTAAATCTTCTCAAACAAGCAATAGCCAGCTCCCATACCTCTTACTAACAGGTTCCAGGCCCAGCCCTGGCCGCAACCAGCCTAGATTCACACCTTCCCCTTGGGAATCTCCAACCTCAACACAAGTAGTAGTTATCTCATATTGCTTAATGCCTCAGGCAGGGTGGCCCTGGGTAAAACACAGGTAGGAGCTGACCTTGGCCTGCACCACGCAGGAAATCCCAGAGCCTGCACACTCAGAGGAAAGCTACAGAACATGTTGGAGCACCACCTCCCTGCCCTTGAAAAGCTGATCGTCAATGGAGGGCACAGGTTGGTGGCCAGTGGTCCAGCCAATCCTGGCAACTGACTGGCCCGGGTAAATCCTTCCTATTGATCTTCCAACAGCAACCAAGACTCAAGAGGAGAGTGTACTCAGTCCATATGAAGGGTGCACCTTGAGTATCCAGTTTGGGTAATAGGGGAGGCTGTAGCACTGACCCTAAGGTCACTTACTACATTAGGCCACACTACCAAAATAGGGAGTCATAGCAGCTCTACCTGATACATAGAAACAAACACAGGGAGGTTGCCAAAATGAGGAGACAAAGAAACATGGCCCAAATGAAAGAACAGATGGGAGGGATGTATAGGTGAAGAGGTGAGGGGATTAAGAAGTACAAATTAGTAGTTAGTTACAGAATAGCTATGAGGATGTAAAGTACAGTATAGGAAATGGAGTAGCCAAAGAACGTATATGCATGATCCATGCACATGAACAATGGTGTGGGGACTGTCTTAAGTGAGTTGGGGGTGCTGGATGGAGAGACGGGTGCAAAGGGGAAAAATTAGGACAATTATAATAGTATAATTGATCAAATATAATTAAAATAAATAAAAACATAGGTATAACTCATTAAAATAAGCAAAGGAAAAAACCGGAAAGAAATATAGCAAAATGATACAACTGATTATATCCCACAGAAAAATTGCAGTGCATTTCTATTTTTCTTTTTACTTCTTTCTGCATTTTCCAAAGTTTTGACAAGAGTGTATGTTTGAAGAATTATTACCATAATACTTGCTTATATTATGTTAAGTAAAAAAGTAGGATCTAAAATTAGTGTACAATAACTCTGACTGGTGTGGCTCAGTGGGTTTGGGGTCATCCTCAAATTGAAAGGTGCCTGGTTCAACTCCCGGTCAGGGTACATGCCTGGGTTGCAGGTCAAGTCCCCTGTTTGGGGTATGCAAGAGGTAACTAACTGATCAATGTTTGTCTCACACATTGATGTTTTCTCCCTTTCTTTCTCCCTCTCTTCCCCTCCCTCTAAAAATAAATTAATTAATTAAAAAATAAAATAAAATTAGTATACTGTATGAACCTAACTATATAACATAATAAAGAATTATTATTACTAACGTTAATTATACTTTAAAGACATAAAGAGATCAGCTATTTTCTTGATTGATTGATCTATTATCTCCGCTAATACACAAAAAATTTTTACTATATATATATATTTTTTAAGATTTTATTTATTATTTTTAGAGATAGGGGAAGGGAGAGAAGCAGAGAGGGAGAGAAACATCAATGTATTGTTGCCTTTCACCTGCCTCCAGCCACGAACCTGACTGGAGGCCTGGCTTGCAACTTGGTTATGTTCCCTGGCTGGGGAATCAAACCAGCGGTGGCCTTTGGGTTCACAGGCTAGCGCCTTATCCAGCCAGGGCTTACAATATATTCTTTTTTTTTTTTTTGTACTTTATTTATTTATATATAAATTTTTTAATTTAATTTCATTGTTGTTGCATTACATCCAACAATATATTCATAAATGATTAAAGATAGGAAAAAAATAATAGTGTTACCTGCTATCCAGATAAGAGATTACAAATGGGTGTGAGAGACGCCCAGAAGGATACACCCTACAGTATTAACAATGCCAATCTCTGAGTGTGGGAAATAAAGAATTTGTTATATTTTTGTCTGTATTTTCAGATTTTTAATAAAGTGATGACACAATAAAACCTTAAGAGGAATTTCATTTTGAAGAAAAGAACAGTGAGTAACCTGGAGGCTTGTCAAACATAAATTCTTTTCAGATCTGTACATTCTCCTTCCCATGTCAGCTGCCTTAAAGCTTGTAAACTGAAAAACCTAGGAAGCAGTTAGCAGTCAGATGAGCTTTCATGGGAGAAGCAAATGTCTGCTAGCTTATTATAAGTAGGGCTGAGTTAGGACAGTGGCCTAGAAAGAGAGCATTATATCTTGTGCTGTGTGACCGTGGACAAATTTCTTAGCTTCTTAACTGGACAAATCTCAGTTTCCTCACCTCTACATAGGGAATGCTGCAAAAGGATCAATGAAATGGAGCAAAAGAATAAATCAAACAAAAGAAAAGAAAAATATTTGACATTTTATCTGCAGCTACAATTAGTATTTACATACACATTTTAACCACAAGCTAAAACTTCCATTCTGTGCTTATTTCCCAGGGTTGGACGTTTTAATGAAGTGGGCACAAGTGTTTGTGAATGTTAAATATTAAGGTATTACATGACAATGGGAGCAGCAAGAACACACATTTCTACAAATAACTGTGTAAAGGTAGTCAACAGTGCAAAGCATCATGCATTTAAGTGCCAAATGAACAGAGGGCAAAGGCCAACTTGGGAGGACAGAACAGCTGAGGAGAACAGGGATACCCAGGGAAGTCTTCAAAGAAAACTTTACCCAGGCCCTGGTGATTCTCCACAAGGTTTGAGGAACAGTCTAGTGAGGGGACAAATTGTGACAAAATTATTTAAGCATTTGTTGTTTTAATTTTTATGTGATTAAGAAAAAACACAGAAAAGCCACATCTTAAGTGTACAGTTCAGTATTGTTAAGCATATTCACCTGGTTGTGCAATGTATTTCCAGAAAATTTTCATCTTGCAAAATTGAAACTTTGTACCAATTAAACAACTCTCCTTTCCACCACCCCCTAGTCCCTGACAACAGTCATTCTATTTTCTGTTTCTATGAATCTGACTGCTTTATATACCTCATATAAGTGGAATCACACAGTATTTGTCTTTTCCCTTTGTACTGCCTCATTTCACTTTACACAATGTCCTCAAGGTTCATCCATGTTTTTGCCTATGTCAGAATTTCTGTCCTTTTAAACATTGTATGTAGGTACCACATTTTGTTTATCCACTCATCTGTTGATGGTCATTTGGGTAGCTTTCTCTTGGCTGTTGTGAATAACTCTGCTACAAACATGAACGTACAAATATCTTTTCAAATCCTTGCTCTCAATTCCTCAGGTTATGTACCCAGAAATGGGATTTCTGGATAATATAGTAGTCCTATTTTTAATTTTTTTTCTTGGAATAACATCATTTTATTTGCCCTCATTTCCTCATAGGTTTGGAAAAAGAAAATCTGTTCCACCTGGGTGCTGTGTGGAGCTTGCATGGTCTTCCTTTGTCTGGTTTTTCTCACAGGACCCAGGTTTCTTCCCACGTCCCAAAGATAGGCAGATGAGAATTAATGTCTAAATTGCCAGTATTGGTGTGGGTATGAGTGGGCCCTGTGATAGGACCTTCTGTCCAGGATTGGCCCCCACATTGAGCTACTGACAGGCTCCAGTCACCCACAACCCTTAAACTGGAATAAGTGGGTTGGAAAATAACCTACCTTGTTTTTATTTATTCCTTAAATTAAAACAAAATATGTGTATAGCTCACATTTATTCAGTTTAACATTAGAAGTGTTGAGTGATGTTTTTGTGACCAGAAGTAGGCCACAGGCACTTAACTCTTTTCTACATAAATTAGCCTATGGCAAAATTTTTGTCACAGCATCCAAGAACCTATAGATGATATTAAGTGAGGATTTTCTGTAATTTATTGAGAGCCTCCCCTCCCAGCTCTAGTAGACTCTAGGTCACTTTTTCCATTTGTAGATCTCAGGAAGGTGTTTGGGGGCAGGGGTGATAAGTGCTGCTCAATGAGACCCATAAGGTGGCTGTAACTCTCTTCTCCATACTGTGTAAACACAGCCTGCAAATTCAGCTCCTCCTAGAGCACCTTCACTCGGGCTACCTTCTCACCCTCTTCCTGCAAGATCTGGCACTGTTTCAGAGAGGCCGGTTGCAGACACTGAAATACCAACCAGCTGCATTTGTTGTCCTGGGTGTCAGTGCCAATCTTGCCCATCACAATGGAGACCCCAAAGAGGCCAAGGTAGTCATCCTGAATCTGATAGAGCTCCCCTATCTCCAACAGGATCTTCTTGGCATTCGCATGTTCCTTCTCCCCATCAATGCCTGCCATATACATGGCAGCAGCTGTAGGAAGGTAGAAGGAGTAGAAAGCTGTCTTATACTTAACAATAGATTTGTACCTCTTTTCGGTAAATCTGCCAAGATCCACGTTGCCTTGTGGGGCTGTGATGAGGCCCAGAGTCTGTCGATCTCAGTCTGATAGGAACTGCAGGGAGAGCTCCATCAGGTTCAGGGAATAGGGCTGCTCCCGGCAGCAGAGCTTCAGCAGACGGTAGACACAAGCTTCTACAAGAATAGCATCATTGATGGCATCCACACCTGTGCCTGGCTTCTGATACCAGCAGATCTGCCCCCGTCAGGTGAGGGATGAGTCCATAATGTCATCTGACACCAGGAAGAAAGCTTGGAGCATTTCCACACATCAGCCCACAGTCATGGCCCGCTGGAGACCAGCAGCATCCAGCTTTCCTGATTCCATCAGGCCCTGGAATGTTATCAGCACTGCCATACCCTGGTGGTACTTGTCTCCAGTGACATTGTACTCCAGAACCTCCTCAAGTTGGGAAATAGCATCTCCTATTTTTGAATGACCCATGTTATCCTCAGTCAGGTCCCTGACAATCTGGGAGAAGTGCTGGATGAAATTCTGCTTCTTTTGGTCATCAACGTCTAATTGCTGATCTCCGTTTATTCTGAGGGAGAAGTAAAATACTCTGTTGCTGGTTGCAGGTTCTTAGCCTGTTTTTAATTTTTAAAGTCTCCTCATACTGCTTTTCTTTTTTAAATTCTCACCCAAGGACATGTTTTATTGATTAATTTTAGAGAAGAAGTCAGGGAAAAAGAAAAAGAATGAAAGAGAGAGAGAGATCTATTTGATTTTCTTTTTCTTAAGTCATTGTTGATTTAAAAGAGTTCCCTATATATTGAGATATTAACCGCTTATCAGATACATCACTTGCAAATATTTTTCTCCCGTTTCATGGGTTGCCTTTCACAGTGTTGATTATGCCCTTTGATATACAAAGTTTTAAATTTGATGTAGCTCCATTTGTCTATTTTTTTTCTTTTGTTGCCTGTGTTTTTTTAGTAGTGTTATATCCAAGAAGTTATTGTTAAGTCTAATGTCATGAACTTTTTCCCTATGTTTTCTTTTAGGAGTTTTATGATTTGGGTTTTATTTTAGGTCCATTTAGAGTTAATGTTTGTATGTGGTGTAAAATAAGGGTTTGACTTCCTTCTTTTGTATGCATTTTTAACTGCTGCAAGACCCAGGATCCTCTTTACTACCTCCCATTTTATGTTCTGATCACAGAAATATATCTAGAAGTGATTCCAGGAAAAAACAATAAAATCTAAAATGTCCTTGAGTGAGGGGACAGTTTCTCTGGGAAGTGCATAGGTAAGGATGAATAGCCTACTGCAGTGAGCAGTACCATCACTTTCAACATCCACCTACGCAATGATGGGAAAAGACCAAAACCCCCACATTTGGGAGTTTTCCAGTGCCTCCACTTCATTTTTCTACTCAAGAGATAAAAAAAAAAAAAAAAAAAAAAGAACAGGTGACAACCTATTATAGTATGTTTTCTTCTGAACAGATTATCTGATGCCCCGAGCCTCTTTCTTCCTTCTGTGGGAAATGGAACAATGCAAAAGTAAACATGATTGTGCTGATCTCATGTCCCTTGGTCCCTCTGAGGCAGGATAGTAAGAAACTAGGAAAATTACTGGGCAATTGAAATGGGGGAACTGAGACAAGAAAATTAAATATGGCCAAACAGTTTGAGCAACTTACAGCTAGCTGGTGAATCACAAGAATTTATATCTCTGCTAAACCAAGGACACGTGAGAGTGAATGGTTTATACCTCTCCTCCCTAACCAGAGAATACATAGCTTAATTCTCCCTGGTCTGGGAAGATAGAGAACAGAGACCCAATTCATGTCATTTGTGCCAGCTGAACCCAAGGACAGATGAAGTCAAGAGAACAAAACAAAAACCCCATTAAAAGCCAGGCCCGATATAAAGTAAAACAGCATAGAGTACCAAAGAATATTCCACAATCCCCCCCGCCCCCGCCCATCTGCTCATTTTGACACATAAGCATGCTAAAAGTGCACCAGGAAAGCTGATGAATATTCTGCTGAACCCCCTCTCCACAAGATTCTCCTTGGCAGAAGGCAGGTGAAAAGCCCTCAGGATAAAGATGCAGTAACGGGTCACTTCACTATAGAGCAGGCCCATGCCCCTTCTAGGGCATGAACCTTTTACTTCCTCCTAAACTCTAAGGGTCCCTAGGAGACTCACAGCCAGGGAAGAAGTGAGCAGTGGCAGCTTCACCCAGCCTTATCCCCATCTTGTTTTCAGGGTCCTCCTTTTTCTCTGACTTCCCAGTGAGCCAACAGCAGCCCTGCCTTGGGTCACTCCTCTCCAATAACGTTTTTAGGGAGCCAAAGCAGAGCATCACCTAGGTTCTGTTATTTCTTCTACCCTAAGGCCTTCCTTTGCTTCACTGTCCCCAGCCTTAGTAAACATACTATCACAATCACCTAGACTCAAGTTCTGAAATATTTTCTACACCAAGTCAAGAGCCCACATACTACATGTGAGCCTGAGGCAGGCCAGCTCTGGGCCTGTGCCTGTCTGGTAACACTTTGACCTAGATACATCCACAAGCAGTACATTCTTTTCTCTTTTTTCCTTGTCTTCTTGGCCCCTTTATCTTAGCAGAGACAAACATCTTACAAGTAAACACCAACTCCTTAGGTGTCCTCCATGTTAAAACAAAAACCAAAAAATACTCCGCAACCCCTCTCATTTTATTATAATCACTTTCTTCAGCTAGATCACAATGTGTACAGCATCTTACTGACTACATGCTAGGTAGAGGTAAGAAAAAAGAGGAAGAGGCACTGGCTGGTGGCACAGTGGATAAGGTGCTGGCCTGTGAACCCAAAGATCGCTAGTTCAATTCCCAGCCAGGGCACATAACCAGGTTATGTGCCAGGTCTCCAGCCAGGTCCACAGCTGGAGGCAGGTGAAAGGCAATCATACATTGATGCCTTTCTCCCTCTCTGCCTCTCTCCCTTCCCTTCTCTCTAAAAATAATAAAATCTTTTTTAAAACATAAGAGGAAGAAAAGAGAAATACATAATGATTCCCCTACAATGTGCCAAATGTCCATCACTTTAAGTAATTTGAGACATTTAACCATCACAACAAAATAAGATCAATATTATTATTCCCATTTTGCAGATAAAGAAATGGAGAGTGACATATGTTAAACATATATTAAACATTATTTAATATATGTTTAAATAAAGTATACAAGGAGACATGAGTTTGAGAAAGCCAGGATTTAACCCCAAGGCTCAGAAAGAACCTGTGCCCTCCTCTTAACTCCAGATTTCTCTCAGTTCTAAGTCTATCTTTGCACCATGTTCAACCTGACTGTGTTTCTATGAAACTGTCATTATTTTCTCCGTTATTATGGAACCATTATTTTGTTTCTTTGGTAATTTCCAGGATCCTGCCAGAGGAGATTGGGGCAATAAATACTAATATTAGTTGTAGTATCTGAAGTTCACATAATAGCACCTTATAGTTTTTCAACATATCTATTAATTCTCTCATCTCATTTTCAGGGAAAATAGGTTGTACTCATTCATTTGTTTAATAGCTTTATTACTTTGCAAAGATTCACATATGTTATAATTAAAATGAAGTAATATAGAATATTGTAAAGAAGAAGCTGATTAAAAAATTATTTATTATTTTCAGAAAGTGGGGGAGGAAGAGAGGCAGAGAGGGAGAGAGACATCAATGTATGGCTGTCTTTCACCCGCCTCCAGCTACAGACCTGGCTGGAGACCTGGCTTGCAACCTTGTTATGTGCCCCCACTGGGAATCGTACTATACCTACCTATCTAGCCTACTTTAAAAAAATTCAGAGCGTGTTGAAAATAGCTTTCTACATCAATAAACATAAATGTACATTCTCATTTTTAATTTAATTTTATTTTATTAAAGATTTCATCTATTATTTTTAGAGAGATGGGAAAGGAGAGAGGCAGAGAGGTAAAGAGACATCAATGTATGGTTGCCTTTCACCTGCCTCCAGCTATGGACCTGGTTGGAGACCTGGTTATGTTTCCTGGCTGGGGAATCGAACCAGCAACCTTTGGGTTCTCAGGCCAGCACCTTACCCACTATGCCACCAGCCAGGGCTTGAGTATTGTTAAAGATGTGAAGCCAGAGGACTGCTCACTCTCTATTGGGAAAGTAAAAATAGATATGACCATTTGGCACAGCCACAAGCTGGCAATGTCTAGGAAAGCTGATGTATCCCCTACATCCCAACAAGTTCATTTCTAGGTACACGCCCTAGTGAATTCTCACATGTGTGATAAAGAGAGAGATACAAGAATGTTCATTGCAATAATGCTTTATGAGAGCAAAAATATTGGAAGCAATCTAAATGTTCATCAATAGGAAAATAGGTCAATTTTGATATAGTCATGAAATAAAACACTTACAGCAATTAAATTGACTAAACACTGTGTGGCAACATGGATAAGTCTCAAAATCATAAGGTTGAATGAAAAAAGTAGTGGCAGGGAATTCACACACTATGATACCATTTTTATAAGGTTTAAAAACATGGAACAATAGTATATAATTTTTATGTACTCTAATACCGACTTTTAGAAATAATAAGTCATGGATTCAGGAAAATGGGAATGTAATAGGGAGGAATACCTGTGTGTGTGTTTAATGTTTCTGTAACATTTTATTTTAAAATATCTAAAGGGAATAGGGTACGATGTTAAGATTTGTATGTAGGGGCTTGAATGTTCGTTATGTTATGTTCTTTATATGTATGTATGTATGTAAGAAGAAAATACCATGTGATAGGCACTGTTAAGTTCTTTATTTGTATGAACTAATTTAGTCATTTCAATCCTGTAAGGAAGTTACTGTCATTACCCCCATCTTACAGATGAGAAAACTGAGGTATAGGGATTAGAAACATGTCCAGTGTCACATATTTGGTAAGTGGTGACTCTGGAATTTAAAGGCAGTCTGGCTGATCTTTTAACAACAACACCTCTCGAAACATTTCAAAAAAATTTTACACTAAGAGTGAGGAAGGACAGAACAGGGAAGTAAAGTCCTCTGGCATCACACTGGTCAGGGAAAGGCAGTCAACAATCTCTCCCAACCTTATTTTGCTCCAGATAGGAAATGCCTCAATTTCTCACCAGACCATGTGGGAGTCCTGCCCAGAGAGTCCTGCCCAAACCTTGAGACCATCCAACATGACCACACAATGTAAATACCATGCTCTCTGTGACTTGGGAGGAGGATGATAAATAAAACAATAAACTCTGAGAAGAGTCTTCAAGTCTTCAAGAAATCCTCTGGAAGGCAATGCAAAGATGCATAATTACTTCTGCGAGTGAAGAAGATTTTTCATTTAGAGTCCTGAGAGTTTTGATTGTTGCTAAATTACCATCTGCATTTGGGCAGGACCATTTATTTTATTATTAAAATTTTATTTATTTATTTTTAATTTAATTTTATTGTTGTTGCATTACATCCGTCCCCTTTTTTCTCTCCTCTGTCCCCTTCCCCACCCACCCACTTCCCCACAAAGTCAATCCCACTTTTTGGCCATGTCCATGGTTCTTCCATTCTAGTTCCTTGACTAAATTGCTCCCCTTCTTTGCCTCCTCCTCCTCTTTCCCCCTCCCCCTCCCCTCTGGGAAGGGCCATTTAAACAGTCAAATCCCCAAGTAAGTCATAATCCATACAAATAAAATAAAAATTGACTCCGCAAGAGCAAAATTAAAGCTAGGTAGAAATAAAATGTAATATCTCTCTTCAGGTGTGTTGTTGGTAACTTCCACTAACTCCTGGGTCAGAGGCCACTATATGGACATCTGGTCTGTGGGAGCTGGCTAATAGCTTCCTTCTAAGATCCTCCACAGCTCTGCCTCCAAATTCCACATCCAGGAATAACATGGCTCAAAGGTTTGAGGAGACATACGACTGGACTAGTAGTGGCAGGTCTCCCAGTGAAGGGAACTTAATTGAGGAAGCAAAAAGCTTTAGCGAAAGTTAGCTGAACATTTTCAAATAATAGAGGATATTTTTAGTCCTGTCATATTTCTTACTTTTATGATTTTATTGTCTCTCTAGGACATTCCAGTGGGCATCTCTCCATTTCTGCAAAAAGAGTCAATACCCCAATGGATAAATCAGTCTACATTTCCAGAGCAATTTCTTCTTTACAAGGAGATTCCTTACTCATTATCTCATTTAGCTCTCATGATCTTTGAGTCATAGGAAATAGGAACAACAACAAAACAATAATTTTGAGTGTTTTATGCTAATGAAAGTCAGTCACAAAAGATCTCATACTAAAGATTCCATTTCTAGAAAATTTCCAGAGTAGGCAAATCTATAGAGATATAAAGTAGATTACTAGTTGCCAAGAGTGGGAAGAAGGGGATAATCAGGAGTGATTGTGTGTGTGTTGGGGGGGCGGGTACAGGGTTTCTTTTGGGGATGATGAAAAAGTTTTGGAATCTGATGGGGTGCTGGTTTCACAACATTGTGAACATATGAAAACCACTGAATTGTACACTTTAAATTGGTGAACTTTATGAGATGTGAATTTTTCTTAATTTTTTTGACAGACCCTGCCCCAGGTTTATTTGCACAGGCATCACAGGAGAGAGCACAGGCCCATGCAGACAGCAGCCCAGGAGCAACCATTCCATTCCTCTGTCCTCACATCAGCAGACAGAGGCCTCTACCATGGAGCCTTCCCAGGGGCCCAAGCACCTTTGGGAGCCAGAGGCTGAGCTGGAGCCGGAGCTGGGGTTGTAGCTAGCAGCCACAGCCTGAGGCTTGGTTTGAGCCTTGGCCTTGGCCTTGGGCTGGTAGAGCCGGAGACCCTTGGAAATGCAGACACGAGCACACTTCCCACGCTTGGGATGAGCAATGTAGACAAGTCAGCTGAACTTGTGGCTGCTACCCTTTGGGATCTTGGGCTTGAATTCCTTGGGCTTTCCCAGGGTCTTGATAACCTTGGCATGTGCACCCATGGCCTTACCATTGTTGGCCTAAATCTCCATTAGGCCATTCTTGTTGTGCTTCTTGGCGAAGTGGGTGTTCCTGAGGAACTTGGGGCCTACCCCCTTAAGAGATCTATATCTTTGTCATCGAGGTTTCTTGATGCCATTTCTGTGCCACTTTTGGGACTGGTTACGTGTGATGTGGTTCTTGGACTTGGCCACTGGAAGGGAAGGAGGGAGACTTGAATTTTTTTTAAAGATTTTATTTAATATTTTTAGAGAGAGAGAGGAAGGGAGAGAGGCAGAGAGGGAGATAGACATCAATGTATAGTTGCCTTTCACCTCCAGCTATGGACCTGGCTGGAGACCTGGTTAGGAATCGAACCAGTGACCTTTGGGTCTCAGGCCATGGCCTTATCCACTGTGCCACCAGCCAGGGGAGACTTGAATTTTATCTTAATTTTTTAAAGTAGCAAAAAAATAATTTTAGTGCCTACTAATGTGCTAGTACTGGCTAAAGGTTTTACATAAGTCACTTATCTGCTCATCTGGACAAACTTATAAGTTACTATCATCTCCTTATTTTACAGATAAGAACAAAGGCTCAGAATGGTCCACAGTGATGCGGGGAACAAATGGGCGCCAACCAAAATTTAAATTTCTGGCTCTCACATTTTCAAGGACCCTATTTCTGTGTGGAACACATCCAATTGTATTTCCTCTGATCAACTCTGTAAAAGGTCTTCCCACCTTATTATGCATTTACCCTTCATGGTATCTTCCTTTAAACTCAGGTTTCTTTCTCCCCAATTTTTGAGAGTTAATCATACAGTGATCCCCCCACCCTGGAAAGTTCTTAACTCTCTAAATCACCTTTCTTCTGATAAAAAGCTGTTTCATTTCTCAACCCCTCTCCAGGGAAATCCCTTAGAGTCATATAACCACAGCTGATTTAAGTAAAGCTGTGATATATAGTACCTACATCATCTGTTCCAATGACATGATCACCCTACCACACAGTTCCCCAAGAGTGTTTATTTACTCTGACCTAATATCGTTCAGATCACAAGTGAGTCAGTCAAAACACTAGAGAAGTCAAAACACCTTATGTACGATTTATTAAGCCCAGTTCCCTAACATGGAGAATTTCAGCGTGGGGACAAGTTGAATGACTTTCCTAAGGTCACGGAGCTTGCAGCAGACCTGAGCCTATTATCATTGCCTTGGTGGATTTCTCAGATGATTCTCAATCCAAAGACTGTTACTGATATTGCTTGTTTACATATTACTATGTGAATTTTACTAGTTAAAAATGTCACTTCTCCTGGTTGGTGGCTCAGTGGATAGGTGTCCACCTGAGAACCCGAAGGTCGCTGGTTCAATTCTCAGTCAGGGCACATAACCAGGTTGCAAGTGAGGCCTTCAGCTATAGCTGGAGGCAGGTGAAAGGCAACCATACATTGATGTCTCTCTCCCTTTCTTCCTCCCTCCCTGCCTTTCTCTCTGAAAATAATAAATACAATCTTTTTCAAAAATTAGGATGACATTTATTTATTGACATTTATATAAAATTTAAAAATGTAAACATTAACTAAAGAATAAATACAGTATCATCCCACTTTTTTGAATGGTAACATTGTAGGTGATTATTTTTCTTCTTATCTAATGTTCTAATATTTTTACAATGTACTTTTGAGAAGAATAATTTTCTAATTAAAAAAAAGTGAGAGTAAGAAAAAGATTACTTAAATGAACATCAAAAGTACCAAGCATATAGCCCTGGCTGGTGGCTCAGTGGAATGGCACCGGTTTGTGAACCCAAAGGTCACTGGTTCGAGTCCCCAGCCAGGGCACATAACCAGGTTGCAAGCCAGGTCTCCAGCCAGGTCTGTAGCTGGAGGCAGGTGAAAGGCAACCATACATTGATTTAAAAAAAAAAAAAAAGTACCAAGCATAGCCCTGATTGGGTGGCTCATTTAGTTGGAGCATTGTCCTGTACATCAAAAGGTTGCAGGTTCAATTCCCGAACTGGGTACATATCTAGGTTGCAGGTTCTAGCTGCAGTCAGGGTGTGTATGGGAAGCAACTAATAGATGTTCCTCTCTGTCTCTTTGTCTCTGTCTCTGTCTCTGTCTTTCTCTCTGTATGTTTCTCTCACCCTTCCTCTCTCTCTAAAACTCAATTAAGGTATTCTTAGGTGAAGATTAATTTTTAAAAAGTACTAACATAAAATAAATAATTGATGAAATGGACTATATTAAAATTAAGAAATTCATCAAAAGAAACCATTAAGAAAGTGAAAAGGTGAGTCACAAATTGGGAAAAGATAATCATGATATATGTATCCTATAATGAATTCAAATCCAAAACACATATTTAAAAAATAATTTTACAAATAACTAAGTAAGCCCTGGCTGGAGTGGCTCGGTGGATTGAGCACTGGCCTGTGAACCAAAAGGTCGCTGGTTCGATTCCCAGTCAGAGCACATGTCTGGGTTGCAAGCCAGGCCCCAAATAAGTGCATGTGAGAAGCAATCACACATTGATGCTTCCCTCCCTCTCTTTCTACCTCCCTTTACCTCTTTTCTAAAAATAAACAATAATAATTAACAACTTTATAAAATAACTAAGTAAAAGACAAAAGTTAATGAGCACAAGATTTGAACAGGCACATTACAAAAAAAGAAATCCAAAAAATCCCAACAAATCTACATATTTTTTAAGGTGCTTGTTGCAAATTAAAACCCACAAATGAGATACATACTTATTAGAATGGCAAATATATATATATTGAGAGATATATATTATATATCTCAATACCGAATATTCCTGGTGAGAATAAATTGGTACAACCACTTTGAAAAACTGTTTGTACCCTGGTTGGTGTGGCTCAGTGGATTGAGTGCTGAAGTTACCAGTTTGATTCACAATCAGGGCACATGACTGGGTTGCAGTCCAGGTCCCAGTTGAGGGTGTGCAAGAGGCACCTGAGCAATGTTTCTCTTCCTCTATTTCTCCCTCCTCTCCCCTCTCTAAAAATAAATAATTGATCTAAAAAAAAACTATTTGTTCTCCCAACTTGAGTTATACTCATGCCTACCCTCTGGTTTAACAATTTCTTTCCTAGGAATATAACTAAGAAATAAGGGATAATGTCCACCAACAAATATATATAAGGCTGCCCATAGCAGTGCTATTCATAATCACCCAAAATCAGGAACATTCTAATGCCGATGACTAGTATGAATTATGACCTAGCCACACAATGGAATACTAAATACTATAAATTTGAACTCCTGCTACATGCAAAAGTCATGGACAAAATCATGGATGGTTGAGGGAGCATGTGTAAAAAAAGAGCATATTCTGTGTGATTCTGCCTATAAAATTGGCACAACTAATCTCTGCTGATAGAGGTGGGACTGCTGGTTGCCTGGGGAAGAAAGCAGGAAGGGCAATGGCTATTGACTGGGTGAAACATGAGAACACCTGTGAGGGTGATGGAAACCCTTCTTTCTGTATAACTTGACCTGGAGTAACCCAGGTTATGTAGTAGGTAACAATTCATCAAGCTTAATACTTTCAGAGTTTGCTGTATGCAATTATAACTTAATGTTTAAAGTTTTATTAAAAAGTGTCAGAGCAGCAAAAAGAAAGCTCTTCTTCATCAGTGTTTAGATGGTAAATACTAAGACTGAAAAGTAAGAGCTTGAAAAAACTGCCTGAAAAAAAAAAAAAAAAAAAAAATGGCCAGGCTTCCTCCCTAGTAGCAAAGAACAATTCTGAGCTTTTCTCCTTCAAACGTTCAATATTTTTCTAGTCTCTTCATATTTTGTTTCTCGCTGGTGAACTGGGGGCTGATATAGCGCTAACATCCTCTAGGCGAACCTCAGATGTCAACTCCAATACAGTCATTTGTGGTTTGTCAATTAAGGGACTAGATAAAATATAATTTATACATATACATGTACAAATGCATACATATCACAGAGAAGAAAACAAATGATTCCAGCCCTATTTATAGTAATTGGTACATATAACAAAATTGTTGAAAAGTGGTTTTGCTGGGCCCAGTTGTTCCCCTCCACAAACTTAAGTTTGCTTTCCACCTCATCTGCTGTCAGGTCTCTTGAGCCTCTGCAGAACTCAAGCCTCCAACAGCCCCAGCCTCATTTCTGCTCTGAGCTGAAGGATTTATGGACTTTTAAGGTGTTACCTGGAAACTGTCAGCTGTGCCTTCTCCCTGACAACATTTGCATTATGAAAGGGGACTTTACAGACACACTGGACACAGATACATGTGGGAGGAAGAAGGGGAGTTTATGAAGACAGCTGTATTTGAAATGATTTTCAGGTTCCCTAAAATTTTTAGAGGAAATTCCAAGAAGTTCAAAAGCTTTTAGGTAAACTGGAATTTATCATTTGTTACAGATTGTTATCTTACTGGAGCTCATGACAACCTGTGATGAGTCACTGACCCCCTTCTAGGGACCTAAAGGCCTACTGGGAAAGGTAAGCAATTTCCAGGGGTTAAGTAATGGGAATTTGGAGAATTTAGACTGTGAACTTGAGTCACCTGACCCAGGACACCCCACCCCCGCCTTCCTCTTCCAGAAAAACCTTTTAACTAAAAAGATTTCATGAACCTTCCTGGAACCAGTAGAAAGGGATTAAGAACCCTCATCAGCAGATTTACTTCTTTTTTCTTTCCTTTTCTAGTTTTCATTTTAGTCTCACTTCTGTCACTTCCTGAGCTTTTGGAAGGTGCTGATGGTAGCTGTAAATTGTTACAACCTTTGATTTTAAATTTTCTTCATGCATTTATTTTCATGTCTGATCATGGATGGCAGTGGTGGTGCTGAAAGGCGGCTCAGGAGGGCCTTAGCCTCCCTACCAGCAAGCCACTCCAAGTAAACACCCAATTTAAGTAGAAACAGTGCTAGAGAAATGCAGTTGCATTACAATTTTCTAAAATTTATTTATTTACTTATTTTGTTTCTTTTTCTTTTTCTTTTTTTTAAATTATATTTTAGAGAGAGGGGAAGGGAGAGAGGCAGAGAAGGAGAGAGACCTAGTTGGAGACCTGGCTTGCAACCTTGTTATGTGACCCCGCTGGGAATCGTACTATACCTACCTATCTAGCTTACTTTTAAAAAATTCGGAGCATGTTGAAAATAGCTTTCCACATCAATAAACATAAATGTACATTCTCATTTTTTAATTTTATTAAAGATTTTATTTATTATTTTTAGAGAGAGGAAGGGAGAGAGGCAGAGAGGGAGAGAAACATCAATGTATGCTTGCCTTTCACCTGCCTCCAGCTAGAGACCTGGCTGAGGCCTGGCTTGCAACCTGGTTATGTGCCCTGGCTGGGAATCGAACCAGCGACCTTTGGGTTTGCAAACCAGCACTTTATCCATTGTGCCACCAGCCAGGACATAATTTCCTGAAATTTAGAGTCTGCAAGTTTCACAACTGTAAGGGGTATTTTTAAATTTAATTTAATTTTATTGTTGCTTTATTATATTCATCCTATCCCCTCCCTGGCCACTGCTCTCCTCTTCCCTACTCTCCCCATCCCCCCTCTGCGCCCCCCAACACACACACACACACACACACACACACACACACACACACAAAGTCAATCCCACATGTTGTTCATTTCCATGGGTTATCCTCCAAGGGGTATTATTTATGTAGAATACGGTGTAAGGGGTGGTCCTGAAATTGTGTAAGAAAGGAGCCTTGCCTAACTACCTGAGGAGGGATATCTGAGGATTACCTTTCCTCAGAACTCCTGTTATAGAAATTGAGGAGCACCTTCAATTCAATAAGTGGTAGGAAAACAGTGCATCCCAGGACCTGCCTAATACCAGCAGAAAGAAGTTAAGTCCACAGAGAAAGCAACGTGAAAGATAAGGTCCAGAGTGCAGAAGGTCAGGAATTCATCAGCAAACAGCACAATTAGGTTGTAGGACTTCTGGTCTTTCATGGAAAAGAGAGGAGCTCTGTAATTAATGGGAATTACATTCCCATTAATGTAAGCTACGGCCTACAGTTCACCACCAGAAATGCTGGGGTGACCAAAAGTTGCATGTTTGTCTTAAGACTCCAGTAAAAGTTGCTATTTGCTTCAGATGGATTCACATTTTATCTTGAGTTTTTACTTCACTGTGTTCCCAAATCTGCTAGTTTACAAAACCAAGAGAACTTGGACATCTATGAATCTAAAGGAGGATCAATATGGGCTACATTAGCATGAATTACATAGTTCACCAAATCTGATAAACTCAACTCTGTCACAAACTGGAAGATTAAAACACCCTCTGTGTTGGTGGGCCAAAACCTGGTTTGGTTGTGCACATGAAATGAAATAAGGTCCATGCCAGCTGCAGGTCCCAAATTCTAACCCTAAGGGCCCATTTTGAAACTAAAAGTGACGTTTCTATCTGGCAGAAAAGAAATGGTCATGCATGAGTCTTTGGATCTCAGCATTCTGGTTTTCAGGTCACCAAGAGGCCCAAACTGCCCCTAGGTGGGCCTCTCTGAACAGGCCTTAGTTGGGCCACCTAGAATGACTGCAGCATTGAACGTGAGGAATATTATGAACTCCCAACAGCTGTTAGATCTGACCTCCTTGATTACCACCCTTCCTTTCCATCTAAATTCCAAAGTAGAGAATAGACAATTTAGCCAGCTTTGTTGGCAGTTTTCGTAGAACAATGAAAAGGGCCATCCTGGCAACACTTGAGGGCTCAGGGGTACCTACACTGCCCCCAGGCCTCTGCACTCAGGTGTTATTTTGCGAAATGACCCTTTGCTCTTCATATTGCATCCTGCCATGTGGGTCTGCTCTAAGACCTGGCTCTTTCTTTTTGATGAAATTAACATACATTATGTTGTGGGCAGAGACCAAGGAACAAATGGGCAGCATGTGGAAAGGTATTACATGAAGAGTCTTACCACTAGCCTAGGACTTGATATATCTAGGACTAGAAGAGACAGGAGAGTTACCGAATACTAACAATAGGCATTTATGGTTGATTATGTGCCAGGCACTGTGCTATACATGTTATGTACCTTATGTGCTTCAATGACTACAACAATGTGAAATCTTATTGTGTTTGATAAATGAGAAACCTACAAGGGGGTTCAATAAATTGCTCAAGTTTACATAGTCCATATGGCAGGAACCAAAGCTGAGTGAGTGTTGACTGAACTGTTTTAATTTCCTTTCTACACAGAAAGGCTACATTTCCCAGATCTCCAAGCATTTAGATGGGACCATGTAATTGAATTTTGGTCAGAATGTAGACATGATATATCCCATTTCCAGGTTTGAAAGAATCCACCAAACTTTCCTTCTTTTTTCTTATCTGCACAAATGGAAGTCAAAGACCTATCCCACATCCTCCTTTCCAAGGACAGAGCCAAGATCCCTGAATAACAGCTAGGAGAGCCTCTCAAGGCAGCTAACTGACCTACATTATACTGTAACAGGAATGACAAATGAACCTTGGTTGTGCTGACCGCTGACATTTCAGGGCTTGTTTGTCACTACTGCATAACCTATTGAGACAGTAAAATAGCTGGATGACTTGTAGCCAGGTTTCGAGTGCAGGGTTGTCTTACATCAGCCACTCTTAATTGCTTCCTTATAATTGGTGCAGGAGAATGAGAGAGTTATTTCTAAAATGTCTAACTCTGCCACTAACCTCACGTGGGATCTAAGGTGAATCACTTAAGTGACTTGATTTTTCCATTTGCCTACTGGGAAGAAAAATATCTTTCCTTCCAACCCATAAACTTATTGCAAGGATCAAATAAGGCAATAGCTATAAAATGGCTTGAAAAATAAGCATCACCAGATACAAAAAAAGTGTTATCTAAACTATTTTCCTGCCTCTGTTTAGGAATCTATCCCACTGACCTTAGAACTGGTGTGAAACTTTAGTCTTATATCCCTGCCTCTATATTTCCAATGGTTGTTCTTTTGGTACCTTTACATTTTAACATAATCATATTGCCAAATGAGTTGCAAAAATAGAATGGCGACCTCTTTCCTGTACAGCTTTTATCTACATTTCCTAATTGTTTATATTTTGTCCTATTTTCATACTTACGTATAATTTATTCAACAGCCAGTTGGAGACATTGTGTGTTTTACCACCCCAGAGGAGTACAACTCTGCCTGTGCCTTGACTTCAGCTCAGTGAAACTGATTTCAAGCATCTAATGTCCAGAACTATAAAAGAATAAATGTGTTGGCCCTGGCTGGTGACACAGTGAGTAGGTGCCGGCCTGTGAACCCAAAGGTTGCTGGTTTGATTCTCAGCCAGGCACATAACGAGGTTTCAAGCCAGGTCTCCAGCCAGGTCTCTAGCTGGAGGCAGGTGAAAGGCAACCATACATTGATGTCTCTCTCCCTCTCTGTCTCTCTCCCTAGGAATAATAAATAAAATCTTAAAAAAAAAACTCATTAAAAAAAACTTTTTAAGATAGAATAAATGTGTTATTTTAATGCACCAAATTTGTGGTAATTTGTTATGGCAACCATGGGAAACTAATATAGTTAATATTCAAAATTTGGCAAAAATCCAGATATTATATTTTTATCTACTTCTGTTCTAAATCTAATATCCAATTCAGAGTCATGATTTGAAGTTTAAGTCTCCTCTAGTCTACAAGTAAGTTTACTTACTTAAAGTAAGTTTCTCAGCCTTACTTTGTCTTTCTTGATCTTGACACTTTTGAAAAGTATAGCTATTCTTGGCTGGTAGCACAGTGCATAAGGCACCGCCCTGCAAACCCAAAGGTCACTGGTTCGATTCCCCAGCCAGGGCACATAACCAGGTTGCAAGCCAGGTCTTCAGCCAGCTCTGTAGCTGGAGGCAGGTGAAAGGCAACCATACATTGAAAGTCTCCCTCCCTCTCTGCTTCTCTCCTTTCCTCTCTCTCTGAAAATAATAAGTAAAATATTAAAAAGAAAAGTATAGCTTTTTATTTTGCAGAAGATCACTCAATTTTTGTTTGGCTAATATTCCTCTATCCTTTGACTCAGATTTTACATTTTGACAGGATTATTTCAGGAACTATATGATATTGGTTTTATCCTAACATGAACAGTGTTGATTTTGAACGTTTGGTTAAGGTAAAGGCTGCTAAATCTTTTCACTGTAAAGTTATCGATTTCTCCTTTATAACTAAAAAGTAATTTGAGACTTTTCTTCATTATGCTTTAACCCTCAAGTTTTAGTTTTGGTGGTGATTTTCTAACACCACTATTGATTCCAATTAGTAGATGTAATTCTGTAAGGAAGATCTCTCCCTTCCTCCCTATTTATTTATATCAAAATAGACTCATGGATTTTTATTTAATTCACTGAGTTATAATTCACTACCATTATTATTTACTTTTGCTGCTCAAAGATGGTCCTATACTTGACCAGTGGGAGCCCCTTCAAGATGGATTCTCTGTATTCTTTTGACATATTGCCAGTGTTCTTCAAGCAGTTTATTTCTGGCACAAGGAAATATGTCAAGTTCATCTTATACTTTCTCTGCAGAAGTCTGTTCTCCAAGAAACCCTGTTTTCTCTAATTGGAGAGTGGTATTTAGAAACCAAGATCTGGTTATTTTGTATGCTTATTGAAATGAATATGTCACTGCTTCTCTAAATGGTCTCAGTGGACAAAGCCAGGATTTGTATAAAACAATGAGTCATATTGATACTTCCAATTCTAACCCAGATCACATAGTATGTTTCCCTCTCTGTCTTTGTTAGTCCCTTTGTCCATGTGTGAGAAAACTAGCTCCCATTACTCTCAATATATGTTCTCATTTGCTCAAGCCTAATTGACCAAGTACAAGTAAATATTTATTTAAGAGGTTTTGTTTTGTTTTGTTTTTGGCAGGGGGAGAAACTGTGAGATGCACAAATCTGAAGTGCACAATATGATGAGTTGTTCTTTTATAAGATTTATTTATTTTTTTTTAGAGAAAGGAGAATGGAGAGAGAAAGAAAGGAGAGAAACATCGATGTGTGAGAGAAACATCAACCTGTTGCCTGTTGCACATCCTCAGCCAGGAACCTGGCCCACAACCCAGGCATGTGCACCAACCAGGAATTGAACCAGCAACCTTTCAAGTTGCAGAAAGACACCCAACCCACTGAGTCATACCAGTTAGGACACAATTTGATGAGTTTTGCTGAATGACTACACTTATGTAACCTGCACTCCTATCAAAATATAGAACACTGCCATCATTTTCATTGTAAGAGCAATTTGACACCCCCGGACCCAACCACTTTTCCGTTTTATTCAACCATAAATTTGTTTTGCCTGTTTTAAAACTGCATGCACTTTTTTCATCTGGTTCTTTTCATTCAGCATAATGGTTTTATCTATGAAATTTATTTATGTTATCATGTATTGTTGAGTAACTCTCCATTGTACGAATTTGTTTAATCATTCAAGTGGGATGGACATTTGAGTTGTTTCTAGTTTGAACTTATGAAAAAAACTTCCTTGAACATTTTTACATGCGTCTGTGTATGGACATATGTTTTGTTTTCCTTAAATAGTTACTAAGAAGTCAATTTCTTAGGTCATAAGGTAGGTATATAATAAACTTGTAAGAAGCCAACAAACACTTTTTCCAAGTAATTGTACCATTTCCACTCCCGTCAACAACAAATGGGAGTTCCACTTGCTCCATTCTTGCCAACATTTGCTATTTTCAGTCTTTTTAGTTTTAGCCAATATAGTGGGTTTGTGATGGTATTTTCTTGTGATTTTAATTTTCATTTCACTAATGAGTAACATTTTGGGGGCATTTTTAAATTACCTTGTTTTCTCTTTTGTGAGTGTCCAAGTCATTTTCTCATTAAAATTTTTGGTCCTTATTGATTTATAATAGTTTTTTAATATATTATGGATAAAAGCATTTGTGAAATAAATACTTTACAAATATATTTTCTCTGTTTATGGCTTTCCTCTTCATTTCCTTTTTTTTCTAAGATTTTTATTTATTATTTCTAGGGAGAGAGGAAGGGAGGAAGACAGAGAGGAAGAGAAACATCAATGTATGGTTGCCTTTCACCTGCCTCCAGCTATGGATTTGGCTGGAGACCTGGCTTGCAACCTGGTTATGTGCCCTGACTGGGAATTGAATCAGTGACCTTTGGGTTCACAGGCTGGCACCTATCCACTAAGCCACCATCCAGGGCTCCTCTGCACTTTCTTAACCATGTATTGTTACGACTAGAAGTTTTAAATTCTAATAAAGTCTAATTTATCCAATTTTTAAATGGCTGTTTGCTTTCTAGGTCTTAAGAAATCTTTGCCTCTCAGTTGTGAATCCCAAGAACTTTAAATTAGTGCTAGGATCACTCTGGCTGGTGGCACAGTGGATAAAGCGCCAGCCTGCGAACCCAATGGTTGCTGGTTCAATTCCTAGCCAGGGCACATAACCAGGTTGTAAGCTGGTTCTCCAGCCATGTCTATAGCTGGAGGTAGGTGAAAGGCAACCATACATTGATGTCTCTCTCCCTCTCTGCTTCTCTCCCTTCCCGTCTCTCTAAAAATAATAAATAATAAATAAAATATTTTAAAAATAAATAAAATAAATTAGTGCTAGGATCAAATGAACAAATTTTTTCTCTTAAAACTCAGATGGCCTACAGGTCAAACAGGCTTCTTTAGTGAGAAAATGAAGGACTTTTAAGCAATATCCAAGAGGTTAAGACCAAGAGCGATGGTTGAGGTTTTCAGGACTCTCAAGCTGAATAAAACTCACATGTAGTTGATGGAGCCCAGATTAAATTCAACAAGGCTGAAATCACTTGCAATCTGGGCAGACCCAAAACAGTAGCCCTGCCTCCTCCCACAAAAGCAAGAATTTGGGGGAGTAAATCCAAAGGTGTGTCAGTTTGGAAGTTTGCCGGTTTGGAAGTCTGTATGTCATTTGAGTCACATCTTCTAATGAAGAGTCTGTCTGCCAAAAAAGACAATTTTTAGAGAGTGGTTCTAGGAGATAGTTCCACAATACAGCCAGGACATACGCTGTGCCTGTCCCATCATATTCTTTTTCTTCTTTTTCTTTAATAATCATTTATTTCATTTAAAAAATTCATAAAGTTTAAACATCAGAATTTTGAAAAGGGCCCTGGCTGGTGTGGCTCAGTGGATTGAGAGTTGGCCTGTGAACGAACCAAAGGGTCACTGGTTCCATTCCCAGCCAGGACACATGCTTGTAGGCTAGGACTCCTGTTGGGGATGTGCAGGAGGCAACCACATGTTGATGCTTCTCTCCCTCCCTTCCCCTCTCTAAAATTAAGTAAATAAGAGCTTTAAAGATTTTTTTGGAAAAGGTATATAGTGAAATATATTCCTTCCACTTTTAATTTCACAACAGATAACCACTGTTAATAGTTTCTTACATCTCCTTTAAGAACATTTTTTTAAAGCTCTGCTGGATTTATGAAAGTGAATAAGGACATTGAAAAACCCTACAAACATTAAGTCCTTCCTCTGTCTCAGTTTCTTCGGCCCTCCTCAGCGACACTGGGGAACTGGGGGCTGGAACGACTCTGGGAGGTCGGGGCCAATTCCCACTCAACTTTTTTTTTTTTTAAGACCATTTTTGATAGACTTTATTTATTTACTTTTAGAGAGGGGAGAAGGGACGGAGATAGAGAGGGAGAGAAACACCATTGTGTTAGGTCAGTTGCCTCTCACACGCCCCTATCTGGGAACTTGGTCTGCAACCCAGACATGTGCCCTGACTGGGAATTGAACCAGCAACTTTTCAGTTCACAGGCTAGCACTCAATCCATTGAACCACACCAACCAGGGATCCTTTAAGAAATTTTTGGGGACTTCTGGTAAAGATGGAGGCATAGACAGACACACTGTACCTTCTCACACAACCATAAAAAGGATCACAACTAAACTCAAAACAAAAAACAACCAGAACTGCCAGAAAACAGAACTGTATGGAAGTTCGACAACCAAGGATTTAAAAAATAAATATTCATTTAGATGAGTAGGCGGGTCAGAGCCTGGAAGCCAGAATGGAGAGGATGTGGTATGGCAGCAGCAGGGTGGTGGCAGCAAGGCTGCAGTGGCGGCCAGCAAAATGGGTAGTCTCACATTCAAGGGTGGTAGATAAAAGCTGGGAGGGGCACCTGGGGAGTGATTCCACCTCCACGCCAGACCACACAGCCCAGGGTTCCAGCATTAGTAAAATAAAGCCTCATAGCATCTAGCTATGAAAACCATTGATGGTCTGATGAACATAGATGCTAAGACTCTCAACAGAATATTGGCCAAATGGATCCAGCAATACATTAAAAAAAACGTACACCATGCTCAAGTGGGTTTCATCCCAGGGATGCATGGGTGGTACAATATTCATACATCAATAAACATAATACACCACATAAACAAAATGAAATACAAAAACCATATGATCATATCAATAGATGCTGAAAAAGCATTTGATAAAGTACAGCAACCATTTATGATAAAAACCCTCAGCAAAATGGGAATAGAGGGGGCATACCTCAACATCATAAAGGCCATCTATGAGAAACCTGAAGCCAACATCATACTCAATGGGCAAAAACTAAAAGCTTTACCCCTAAGATCAGCAACAGACAAGGCTGTCCACTTTCTCCACTTCTGTTCAACATTGTTTTGGAAGTTCTAGCCATAGTCATCAGACAAGAAAAAAGAATCAAAGGTATCCAAATTGGAAAGGAAGAAGTAAAACTGTCAATATTTGCAGATGACATAGTAGTGTACATACAAAACCCGATAGACTCCACCAAAAAATTACTCCATCTAATATGCAAATTTAGCTAAATAGCTAGATATAAAGTCAATATTCAGAAATCAAAAGCATTTTTGTATACCAATAATGAAACATTAGAGATAGAAGCTAGAAAACAAATCCCATTTACCATAGCAACAAGAACAATAAAGTACTTAGGAATAAACTTAACCAAGGTGGTCAAAGACCTGTACTCAGAAAACTACAGAACAATGAAGAAAGAAATTAAGGAAGATACTAATAAATGGAAGCATATACCATGTTCATGGATGGGAAAAGTTAACATCATTAAAATGGCCATACTATCCAAAACAATCTATAGATTCAATGCAATCCCAATTAAAATACCAATGACAGAAATACCAATATTTCACAGATATAGAAAAAATACTTCAAAAATTTATATGGAGCCAAAAATGCCACAGCATTTTTGAATAGCCACATTCAGAATAGCCACAGCAATCCTGAGAAAGAAGAACAAGGTAGGAGGAATCACAATACTGGACATCAAACTATACTACAAGACTACTGTCATCAAAACAATCTGGTACTGGCATAAGAATAGACATATAGATCAATGGAACAGAATAGAGAGCCCAGAAATATACCCAGGACTCTACAGTCAATTAATATTTGACAAAGGGGGAAGGATCATAAAATGGAGTAAAACCAGTCTCTTCAACAAGTGGTATTGGGAGAACTGGACAGTGACATGCAAAAAAATAAAATGAGACCACCAACTTACACCATACACCAGAATAAACTCAAGATGGATAAAGGACTTAAACATAGGCTATGACAGCATTAAAGTCCTAGAGGAAAACGTAGGCAGTAAAATTTTGGATATCCCACACAGCAATATTTTCACCGATACTTCTCCAAGGGCAAAGGAAATAAAGGAACAAATAAACAAATGGGACTATATCAAACTGGAAAGTTTCTGCTCAACTAAATAAAATATCAGCAAAATTAAAAGGGAACCAACTGTATGGGAAAACATATTTGCCAATGATACCTCAGACAAGTGTTTGATATCCAAAATATATAAAGAACTTATGGGACTCAACACCAGGGAGACAGACAGCCCAATTTAAAAATGGGCAAAGGACCTGAACAGACAACTCTCTGAGGAGGACATACAAAGGGCCCAGAGGCATATGAAAGAATGCTCAACATCACTAGCCATCAGAGAGATGCAAATTGAAACCACAATAAGATACCACCTCATCCCTGTCAGAATGGCCATCATCAACAAATCAACAAATAACAAGTGCTGGCAAGGATGTGAGGAAAGGGAGCCCTGGTGAACTGTTGGTGGGAATGCAGACTGGTGCAGCCGCTACGGAAAACAGTATGGAATGTCCTTAAAAGACTAAAAATGGAACTGCCTTTTGACACAGTAATTCCACTGCTAGGATTATACCTAAAACACCAGTTCAGAAGAGCCTATGCACTTCCATGTTCACAGCAGTGCTTTTTACAAGAGCCAAGTGCTGGAAACAGCCTAAGTGCCCATCGGTGAATGAATGGATCAAAAACCTTTGGTACATTTACACAACGGAATACTACACAGCAGAAAGAAAGAAGGAACTCCTACCTTTTGCAACAACATGGATGGAACTGGAGAGTATCATGCTTAGTGAAATAAGCCAGTCAGTAAAAGACAAATACCATATGATCTCACCCAATATATGAGACTAATGAACAAAACAAACAAACAAGCAAAACAGAACCAGAGACATGGAAACAAGGAATAGATTCTCAGTGTGCAGAGGGGAAAGGGGAGGGGGAGAAAGAGGCAAAGAAGGGGAACAGTTTCATCAAGGAACTAGCATGGATGACCCATTGACATAGACAATATGTGGGATTGACTATGGGAGGGGGCAGGTGGAGGGTGGGGCAGGGGAGACCGGTGATGGAAAAATGGGATAAATGTAATACAACAATAATAACATTTAATGAAAAGAAATAAATGCTAATGGTAAAAGGTAAAGAGAGAATTTTAAAAGCAGCAAGAGAAAGGCAGAGTTGGCTACAAAGAAGTTCCCATACGACTGTCATGTGATTTCTCAAAAGAAACTTTGCAGGCAAGAAGGGACTGGTAAGAAGCATTCAAAGTGATGAAAAGCAAGGACCTACAGCCAAGATTACTCTAGCCAGCAAAGCTATCATTTAGAATGGAAGGGCAGATTAAGTACTTCCCAGACAAGGTAAAGCTACAGGAGTTCACCATCACCATGCCCTCATGAAATGTTAAAGAGACTTTTACTAAAAAAATAAATAAATAAATAAAATCTATGACCATTAAAATTACAACGAAATCACAACTATCAGCAACTAAATCTAAAAAGCAAAAACAGCCCTGGCTGGTGACTCAGTGGATAAGGTGCTGACCTGTGAACCCAAAGGTCACTGGTTCGATTCCCAGCCAGGGCACATAACCAGGTTGCAAGCCAGGTCTCCAGCCAGGTCTGTAGCTGGAGGCAGGTGAAAGGTAATCAAACATTAAAGTCTCTCTCCCTCTCTACCTCTCTCCCTACCCTTCTCTCTAAAATTTAAATAAATAAATAAATAAAATAGAAAAAAATAAACTAAGCAAACAACTAGATCAGGAACAGAATCATAAATATGGAGATCATATGGCAGGTTATCAGTGGGGAGGGGGAAAGGGGAGAATGGAGAAAAAGGTACAGGGATTAAGAATCATAATTGGTAGGTACAAAATGGACAGGGGGATGTTAAGAATAGTAAAGTTAGTGGAGAAGCCAAGAACTTATATGCATGACCCATGGACATGAACTAAGGGGATATTGCTAGAGAGAAGGGGAGTACCAGGAGAAGAGGAGTAAAGAAAAAAATATTGAGGCAACTGTAATAGCACAATCAATAAAATATACTTTAAAAATGTTAATGCCTTTACAAAATAACACAAATATGTAGTGTCTCCACCCCCTCCCCTTTTTTTAAAGACTCTATTCATTACTTTCAGAGAGAGGGGAAGGAAGAGAGGCAGAGAGGGAGAGAGACATCAATGTATGGTTGCCTTTCACTTGCCTCCTGCTATAGGGCTGACTTGAGACCTGGCTTGCAACCTGGTTATGTGCCCTGGCTGGGAATTCAACCAGCAACCTTTGGGTTCACAGGCTGGTGCCTTATTCACTGCTACCAGCCAGGGCTTCCTCTCTTTTTAAAGAAATATAAATGGTACCTACTATTACACTGTTCTGCATCTTACTCTTTTCAATAGTTTGTCTTGGAGAGTTTTCCATATCAGTACACAAAGATATTTCTCATTCTTTTCTGTAGCTATATAATATTCCAAATTATTTTTATTCCATAATTTATTTAATCAGGTCCTTCTTGATGAATATTTAAACTTCCAGACATTTGCTCTTTCATTCAAACATTGCTTCTCTTAACAAGTTTGTGTATGCATTATTTTTGCACACCTCCAACTATAACTGTAGGATAAATTTCTAGGAGTAAAGTTGCTGAGTCAAAGAATATATACATATGGAATTTTGGTAGACATTGCTAAATTGCTGTCAATAGGAACTATTCCAATTTATATATATTGGGGATGTATGATAGTTCCTATTGAATAATAGTTTTTCAATGCCTAATCTATGATAAGTGTCATTAATCTTTTGAATTTTTAACAACCTGATAAGTAATAATGGCATCTCAGTGACTTTGAATTAATGTTATTATGAGTGACAATGATTATGTTTTTATATGTTTAAAGTGCATGTATGTTTCCTTTTCTTTTGTACTTTTGTACTGAGTTTATGGTTACTTTATCATTATGTAGGAGCTTTTTAAAAATTTTTTTTAAAGATTTTATTTATTTTTAGAGAGATAGGAAGGGAGGAGAAAGAGAGGAAAAGAAATATTGATGTGTGAGAGACACATGGATTGGTTGCCTCTAACATGCCCCCAGTTGGATACCTGACCTGCAACCCAGGCATGTGCTGTGCCCTGGAACTGAACTGATGACCCTTTGGTTTGCATGCCAGCACTCAATCCACTAAGCCATGCCAACCAGGTCTATGTAACAGCTTTTGAAATGTCATACCCAACATATTTTTTAAAGTCAGGTGTATGGAAGTATCAATTTTATACACTAAGATTCACATTTTAATAGAACTCTTTTGTATGTGGAAGGCCTTACTACTGGGGGCTACATATTAGCTATTTGAAGTACTTATTTTAAAAACTCCAGCTCATCAATTGAAGTACAGAAGTTACTGGGGGCAGATTACATTCAGGTCAAGATTTTGAAGGTACATGCCGTGTGTTCAATGGAAAGAACATTAGCACCGGATTCTGACTTCCTGGGTTCAAATCCTGTCTTTGCCATGTGTTAACTATGTAATTTTTTTTTTTTTTTTAGATTCCATATATAAGTGAAACCATATGTTCCACTTCTGAGTATTTATCTGAAAAAAATGAAAGCATATATTCAAAAAATATATGGACCTCTACATTCTTTTTTTTTTTTTTTTATTGTTGTTGTATTACATCCATCCCCTTTTTGCTCCCCTCTGTCCCCCTCCCCACCCACCCATTACCCCCAAAGTCAATCCCGGACCTCTACATTCTTAACATCACATTTTGGTTCTCAATTTCCTCATCAGAAAAAAAAAAAACCCTCAAAATCAAGTCTCATCAGATAACATAGTGAAAGCGCACTGTTTAGTGCTAACACAAACTAGGTGCTTAATAAATGTTAGTTTCTCTTTTTTCTGATAAAACCCAAATTACTAAAGATAGCATGTCCTGGGGCTGCAGAAGTATGCATACGTGTGTGTGTCACATCCCCAATCATGACCTCAGATCCTGCTAGAGTATTAAGCTACCAAGGCATTATTAATATTGACTCTTGGCCTAGAGTCAGGCCAAAAGCTTCCCATGCCAGTTAAATTGGTTCACAGAATAAAACACTATATCTGTTTAAGAGAAGACATTCCAAAAGTGAGTAGTAACTCCTTTTCAGTAAGGAGTTACTCAAAACCACTTTGCCAAACCCGTTCTTCTGCCTTGATGATGAGTGTCCTGCTGGCTGTCTCCTTACACCATGATCTGTTGAATCTAAACAGCCTTAGATTAATAAAGAGTAAAAAAAAAAAAGATCTTGCTCTATCTCACATTCCACTTAGCGTTGTACCCCCTAGTTCCATCCATGCTGTCACAATATCAAGATTTTGTTCTTTTTTATTGCTGAATAACATTTCATTATACGTGTGTGGATATATGCGTGCATGTATATATGTGCATGTGTATATGTGTACCTATACATATAATCTCATATCTTCTTTATCTATTCATCTATTAATGGACACCTGGAAGTATTCCTAGATATGGAATTCAAGAGACCTGGGTTTTTGGTAACCATTCTTATTACTGACAGTGCCACTATTGTCCACCAATTCCTGTGTGTTTACCATGTGCTAAGTGCTTTATGAGAAATACCTTATTCAGTCCTCACAGTCAGGGCCCTATTATTAGTATAGTAGCTAAGTATTAATAAAGGAAAGAAGTGTGAGAAACAAGGTAGCAAGTGACTCAAACTAAGCTAACCACAGTAGAACAGCTAGGCCAAACCTTAAAAATATCTGGCAGTATCCAGGTTAACAGGACTAACAAAATGAGGACATGACTAAGCGTGTCATCGGTACCTCTAAGAACAAAGGAAAGGAGGAACAGCCATACTATGGTTTAAACTACCTAGTCATCTCTTTAGACATAATTGCGCCAGATTGTGACTCGGAATTACTCAGCCAATGAGGAAATGGGGGAGGGACTGCTTGCATCAGAGGATAAATTCAGCTGTTTCTCCTACTTCCTGTTTGCCTGTCCACCAGATACCACCAGCAGGCACCCGCTTTTGTAAGAACATAAATAAATGCCTTGTTTTCGCTATACTGACTTCATTGTCCATTTGTTTTATGGACTGGAAGAGCATACTTCTCACAGAAGCAAAGGAAATCAAACAGTAAGAAGCCTAATTAACTGAGGAGCTGAATTGGACACTGAGCCTGTTTTACTAGGAAGTTTCAGCGCTCATAGGCTCCCCTGGGGACAACTGCATCCGGGACCTAATCCCCAAAGCAGGCAAGAAGGATCCTTACTGGTCATTAGCCAGGATTACTGAGGGAAAGATAAAACAGCAAGAAAATTCCTCTGCTGGGTGCATGCCCCTTAGAAGTCAAGATGACAAAGGGGGAGGCTCTTCTACTATGAGGCCCGCACACTGGGGGCCGAGATGGCGAGGAAAAAGGCCTGTCTGTCTAGCCTGAGAGAAGGATCTTATTGGGTAAGGGACACAGAACGAAGCAAGATCTAGGAAATGGATTGTTTGGGGGAGGATCCAAAACCAGCGTGCAAAGGACTGGGAAGTTGATTGGTTAGTTTGAAAGAGCACCTGGCCCTTCCCAAGCCTAAGATAATATAATCAGCCTAATAGAGGTGAGGTTGCTACCCCTGTCTCCCTCCCTCCCCTCCTCTTTCTCCCTCTTCCTCTACCCCTGTCCCTCGCTTTTCCTCTCATCCCCTCGCACCCCCTCTCACCTGGTAACACTTGCAGCCAAGCAGCTGCCTGGGGTCTGGCATGCCTGCAGGCTGCAGGTGCAGGCCCGGGCACAGCGCCAGAGGAAGCGCAACTGGGAACAGACTCCACTAGCGAGATGGGACTAGACATGGACTAAATCAATGGCACAGAATCTCTGGACATTGGCCCTATCTCCGGGCTTAGTGAAAACAAGGCTGTACTTTTTCTCTGGCGAGTTGGACAGAGATGAGACACTGCAGCTGAACCTTTGAATTTGCTTCTACACTAAACAGTACCACTAAACCATATCCTTGCATATGTGGATCCCTGGAATGCATGAAAGGGCCTCATTTTCACCAGCAACACTATGAAGTGTTATGAAGTATTATGACAATAATAACACTATTATTGTCACCATTTTACAGATGAGGAAGCTGAAACACAAAGGTTTAGCAACTTCCCCAAGGTCAAAGCAATAGCGTATAGTACTGGGATTCAAACACAGGCATTTTATTTATTTTATTTTATTTTTAAGATTTTATTTATTATTTTTAGAGATAGGGGGAGGAAGGGAGGCAGAGAGGGAGAGAAACATCAATGTATGGTTGCCTTTCACCTGCCTCCAGCTACGGACCTGGCTGGAGATCTGGCTTGCAACCTGGTTATGTGCCCTGACTGGGAATCAAACCATCAACCTTTGGGTTTGCAGGCTGGCACCTTTCCACAGAACCACTAGCCAGGGCCTCAAACACAGGCATTTTAGATCTAAAGCTGTACTCAGTACAACTACATAGTACTTCTTGACGAAGTTGACTGATCATAGTTCTTACCATATAATGCTATACTTCCTTGTTTAAATCTTTAACTCCTACATCAAACTTGATGGTAGGCACAGTATGTTATTCATTGTCCACTGATGATAGACAGCACTGACCTAAACACTAAGTGGGTGCTTAGTAAATGTTTGTGAACAAATATTGAATAACTGACTATTAGCTTCTGTGCCTTAGCATTGGAGAAAGATATGGAAGAGTTGCAGGGATGCAAATCCTTTTGGTGGTAACTAAAAAATTACCACCTTCAGCTGATATTTCTATGAGTTGGGCTCTGCAAACTGGGTTAAGTATGACCAACGATGGCAGCTATATGTACCCCTTTTGGCCCAGAATGCTCTTCTCTACTTCTCTGAAAACAGTACTCCACACTCTTGGAGTACTCCACTGTTATTTTCTGAGGTTTGAGTGGGACTGTTGATGACAATATTCCATTCATCTTTACCCAAGGAGGACTCATTGTCCAAGCCTGGCCATTCAGGCCCCTCCCTGGCTTTTGGCACTGTGGTGCTAGAAGAATGTGCAAAGGGAAGCAGACAGGAAGATGAGAGATGGAGAGAGAAAGATTCAGAGCAACATTCTTTGAGACCATGCCTGAAGATAAATCTGCCCTTACATGGCTCAGCTTTCTAGGCCCATGCATATCCAATGTGCCTAATCTAGTTTTTTTCATATGCTACTAAAAGAATGATTTTTGATAACTACCCTATAATAGTATTTTTAGATATGAAAAACAGTGTATGGGAGATACTTCTAAAAATTATTATTTATATGAAATTCAAATTAATCTGGGCATCATGTATTTAGATGGCAACTCTACCCTACAGGGATATATAACAGTGTACCACAGGATGTGACAATCCACATGACAAATGTAACACATGAGTTACTAATGGAATATCTGTTTTGTTTTGTTGCTTTAATTTTTTCTTTTTATTAATATATTTTATTGATTCTACTATTACAGTTATCCCAATTTCCCCCCTTTGCCTCCCTGGAATATCTGTTTTATGAAGGAATAAAATTAAGCAATTTAACTGTGTAATTGTAAAATATTTTATATTAAAATAACCATAGATAAGACATGAACTGTAACAAAACAGTTGGTAGAGCCTGTTATATAACAATGTTAACATCCTTGGCTGTTTCATATTTTTAAAAAGCTTTTATTTATTTATTTTTAGAGAAATGAAAAGAGAGGGAGAAAGAGAGGGAGAGAAACATCGATTGGTTGCCTCTCACATGTGTCATCGACCCAGACATGTGCTCTGACTGGGAAGTGATTCCTGCAACCATTTGCTTTTCAGGATGAGGCCCAATCAACTGAGCTGCAGCAGACGTTTTCTTGTCTTGTCTTTTCTTTTTTTTAAAGAAAGGGTTTATTAGGCCATTGATGGGGCGGGGTTGGGGGGGAGACTGGTTTTGGGGCCTGGAACCTCAACCCAGCAGCATGGCTAGGTGGGAAAGACAAGATGCCCATAGTTCCAGAGTTCTGCAAGTGTTTTTATACATCAGGTAGGGGAAAGACAGATATAGCCAACCTGAAAGGATTTACATTAGCTACAAACAAAGGGGATGGGTGAAGGTGAAGCGGTGCCAGCTATGGTATAGGCATTGATCCAGCAAAGAAGAAGTGTTCACTCTTGTAAGCGGCAGATTGCAAAGTTCACAAGTAGAAGAGAAGCAGAGACTCCTGGGATCTGATGGTGCCTGATAGGCCTCTTTTTCAGATAATCTCAAAAATCACCACCTGGGAATGTAGGCTGGTGCAGCCACCGTGGAAAACAGTATGGGGTTTCCTTCAAAAACTAAAAATGGAACTGCCTTTTGATCCAGCAATTCCACTACTTGGACTATACCCAAAGAATCCTGAAACACCAATTCATAAGAACCTATGCACACCTATGTTCATAGAGGCACTATTTACAAGAGCCAAGTGCTGGAAACAGCCTAAGTGCCCATCAGTGGATGATTGGATCAAAAAACTTTGGTACATTTACACAATGGAATTTTATATAGCAGAAAGAAAGAAGGAACTTGTACCCTTTGCAACAACATGGATGGAACTGGAGAGTATTATGCTTAGTGAAATAAGCCAGTCAGTGAAGGACAAATATCATATGATCTCA
>PVIW01008848.1:0-56943 GCA_004026585.1 Noctilio leporinus
GGATTAAGAATATGTGAGGAGCAACTTTTGCAAAGGATATGTTGGGGCTTAATAGTTCATATTGCTCTCGGTATAATTCAGGTGCTTGAGATTGGCAGCAATCCCTTTCCTGATGCTGCCTCTTTTTCTTGGTCAGGACTTTACAGTCTATAGTCTATATTCTAGCCGGTCTTGGTGCGTGGCAGGGCCTCTGATTGTCACAGTCAGGGCTGATTCTGAGTGTCCGCCCCCAGGTAGGCTGGGCCTTCAGCAGCCTGGCTGGGTTTTAGGGCTACCGATGTTCTGGAGCCCGCAGGGAGCCCCCTCCCACTCCTGGCGGAGGTTCCGGCCCAGGACCCACCCCTACCACTTCTGCAGGGCAGCCCGCAATTTCGCTGGTCCCTGTGACGACTGGTCCCGCCCCCGCAGTTCCAGGAGGAGGCCGGGCCTGTCAGTCAACACTGTACAGGGTCCGCCTACACTGTCCCGCCCTTCCGGGGCGGGCACCACATCTCCAAGCCAATCAGCTCTCCGCGGAGTCCTTTACACAGCCTCTGTGATGAGCCCCTCCCAGGCGTGAGCGGCGCGGCCTTTGTCTCCGGCAATGGCGGGTCTCCCGCCACTAGTTCCCGGCTCGCAGGCTCGCCGCCCGGAGTTTCCAACGGAGCCTGGGGGCCCATGTGGTTGCGCAGGGCTGGGCCTCCCCCCTCGCAGGGGCTTCCAGCTGCTGTTTCCCCGGTGGCCCAGCAGCTCTGTTTTCGGCCCTCTTGCCGCCCCGCTGGTGCACTTCCCGCTCCCCCCCTCCGGCTTCCCGCAGGACTCTTCTCCTCCGCCTCTAGCCCCGCGCGTGCGCAGGGAGCCTCCTCTCCCCGTTGCCGGAGTGAGTCTCTCACACAGTCCCCCCCCTGCAAGAGTTCAATTCCGGGTTCCCTACGGCGTTCGCCCTCGCCGCCCGCACTTCTCTGTTGAGACTTCCAGTCACCAGCGAGCCTGGAATTGGCCCCAGTCAAATGCGCCCCTCTGGGCAGAGCCGCCCCTGCCCAGAGCCGACCTCGGCCGGTCGGTCGGGAACGCCTCACCTACTGTCCTGCTGGCCTCCTCTGCCTCTGGGCTCTGTTCCCCTGTGTCCAGATGCTGCCCGTTCCAATCCCCAGGGTCCTGAAGACGTCTCACGCTCCTTATCCTGTCCTCCAGCTGCTTTGGTACTCGAGAACACCATCAGCACTGCTCTCTACTCTGTCGCCATCTTTGACCTGAAAATCCAGGTCATCTTTGATATGTACTAATTTCAGGTTCAAAGGTCTGCACCACTTGGATTTTTTGTTTGTTTGTTTCTGGTTTTGAGAACTCTAGGGAAGCTTAGCTGGGTCAGGAAAAGAATACGAGTGTCATTATCACCTCTGGGTTCCAAGGAAGAAGCAGGAGGACACTGGAAAGGGAAAGAAAGAATGTCACAGATGATCATTTAAAAAAACTATTCTGGCACTGCTTGCCTTCTTAGGCAACCAGCATCTCTTTCTACTGGTGAGAATAACATCATCACTGCCTTTAGACCTGAGCAGGCGAGAATTAATTGTAGTTTCCCATTTTTAAACTGTTTCTTAGAACCACTTTTAATACCTCATATAGGAACAATCAGAGTCCAGTGCAAGACATGGGGATAGTCCTGTCTGATCAGGACATAAAAGCCACATCTGTTATTTGAACAGATTGGTTTTAATGTACAGAGTTGTGAATTAAACATAGAATTATTAATTAGATAAATGAGAGTATGAAAAGAAAGCACTAAGCAGGAGTGGGCAAATTACAACCCTCAGGAGTTTCTGCAAATAAAGTTTTATTGAACACAGCCATCGCCCTACATACTGCCCATGGCTGCTTTCCCACTACTATGGTGGACTTGAGTAATGGTGACAGGCACTTTGTAGCCCACAAACCCTAAAATACTTACTATCTTGTCCTTTTTGGAAATAGTTTGCCCTGCTCTAACATACCTTGTGGTGGCAGCTGAGGGAAGCAGCAACTACCACTAGGACCGAGGGAACAGAGGGAGGAGATGGGCATTATTAAGACTTTTGGACGTACAGAAAGGTCTTTCCAAGCTGACATTCAGATCTCTGATGAAGTCAAGATGCTTGGCTGCTCCATTGTCTCTGCATTTGGGGTGGAAGGCAATGAAGATAGTTGTGCAAGTGGTGGAAAATCTGAAAACTGGATTCATCTTCTGCTATAGAAAGGAACTATGGTGCCAGGCTGAAAGGGTGACCCTCCAGGAAACGCAAGCAGATGAGAGCCCACAGGCACATAGGAGGAGCAAGTCCTTTTCCACCTCCAGATTGGCAATCTCTCTCTCCCTCCCTCCCTCCTTGCCTCCCTGCCTCCCTTCCTCCTCCTTCTCCTCCTCCTTCTCCTCCTTCTTCTCCCCCCCCCCCAAAAAAAAAAAAAAAAAAAACACCCCCTACTGTCAGAGCCTGGAATGCAGCTCACTGCCAAATCAGGAATATGGTTTGTAGAGTTCCTGCTCTAGGATCACAAGCTGAGTACACAAGGTGGGTCAGGCTGACAGGCATTAACTCAGTAACTGCCACAGAAACTAATTACAAGTATAAAGGAAGTTAAAACAGGAAATTAGGTGCGCTTGACAAATTATTAGAAAAGCTAAAGGAGTAGAAAGAAGTCAGCGTGTTCTAGGTAGGCTTCCACATTATGCCTCAGCCACTTTATCCTCAAGGCCAGGACACTTTGCTGCTGGCCAGGAGACTTGAGGAAGTCACTGATGAGGCTCCAGCTGTCCTGAATCTGTGAAATCAATAAATAACATCTAGCACAGGCTCATTTACAGGCAAGAAGTAGGAACCAGGGGCATACGGAATGCTATGGGATCTCATTAATGTGATTAAATTATAAAATTTAGACCTTTAACATACAGTAGGTTCTTTACAGAATTTTGTAATGACACAAACTTGTGTTCAGTGACCATGAGCATCTTGTGGACCACTTATAAGTTCACTCTATTATTTCTATTGTTGTTATTTGTTCTTATAGCAAAGAACTTAACAGTTGCCAGGCTTGTGATGATGGGTGGCTAATGGTTGGGAGCAGACTCTAGAATGCCTGGCTGGGTTCAAATCCTGCTCTTTGTGCCCAGAAAAGTCCTTGACCCACAATAAATTCTCATAGTAAGTCACTATTACTTTCTATTTTTCTCTTACAAAAATCCAGCTTGCTAATTGAATCTTTGATGACAGTTGGCTCCATGATTACTTCAAGGATGTTTAAAATATGTAAAGGCACATATGTATTCATAGGCACAGACACACTGTCATCATTTGTTGTTTCAAGATAAAGGGGATAATGTGATACAGAGAGTTCCTTTTCTTTCTTTCTTTTTTTTTTAATGTACAGAGAGAACACTTTGAAAAGGTGATGGTGAGCAAAGGGGAGGTATGTGGGGATGGAAGGAGACTTTGCTTGGGGCAATTGGTGCAGAATGTCATGTGCAAATGATATGTTACTGATTTGTACACTTGAGACCTATAGGGTTATATTAACCAGTGTCACCCCCTATGAAGTCAATTAAAAAGAATAAGTATGTTTAGAAATGTTTGTGTTGTTATGTGACTTTTATTGCAGAAAATGTGGGTCATGTGTCTTCAGCAGTGGAATTGGCAATCACTCAAGTAACAAAAGTTCATGTGTTGAGTGCTCATTTGTGAGCACCCAGCATTTTACCTGAGTCCTCTCTCTCTCAATCCTCCTAGCAACTTTTTTAAAAAAAGATTTTATACATTATTTTTAGAGAGAGGGGAAGGGAGGAAGGAAGAAAGGGAGAGAAATATCAGTGTGTGGTTGCCTTTCACCTGCTTCCAGCTGGGGACCTGGTTGGAGACCTGGCTTGCAACCTGGGTATATACCTTAACTGGGAATCGAACCAGCGACACTTGGGTTCATAGGCCAGTGCTAAATCCACTAATCCACCAGCCAGGGCCCTCCTGGCAACTCTTAAAGGTAGTGAAATTATCTTTTGTCAAGCTGATGCCAAAATATTTGTTTGAAAATTTCCACCCCCCACTTCCTGATGATAAATCCCTAATATACCTACTTGGTAAGGTCTTCTTATAACTGTATTTTTTTATTCAACATCTTTTGTGGAGGTAGCAAATGGTAGTATACTAGAAATATTATTTGAGCAATTTTCTGCCTGATTTAAGTTTAGACATATTCAATGAATAATTCTTTTAGTTTTTGGAAGTTACTTACATTTAAAGGGCAGAGAAGCTTAAGAAAACTTTTTTGTTGTTACATGTTAATAAGTGTTACTGAGGAATATAAAGGATGATGCAGGGAACATAAAAAGCAGGGAGGGCAGAGGTTACTACATCATATAAAATGGTTAGGGCCATTCTTCCAATAAGATGGTATTTGGAGAAGACTTGGTGGAAGGGAGCCATGGGCTGTTTGGATAGGGAACTCCACATTTTATTTTGTGTTGGCACCAGAAAGAGACTGGCACCAAGGTGGGTTTGTACCAGCACAGCCTGGAGTGTGTAGGTTCTTGACTTGAAGCAGGAAAGATTTCATGACACGAGTCCAGGTGATTTTAAGAGTTTGTTTAGTACAGCTAAGGACAGTGAAACAAAGGAAAGTCTTAAGATAGAAAAGGCCAGATCATAGCAACAGGAGCTACCTAGAGACAGGAAAGGAAGTCCTAGTAACAGAAGTGAGCCAATCTGGGCTCTATGAACTTGGAAACGTAAGTTATAGAGGCCCTTGGAGACAGGTCTTGGTAGTTAATCTGGGATGTGTTGCTGCTGCCCACTCTCCCCCTGGTTGCCAGTCTCTCAGAGCCCAGGAGAAAGAAGGAAAAGTACATGCCTGAGAAAAAGGGGTATGGGCACACTCAAGAAGGAGCTCATACTAGGTCCTTTGTCTTGAGGATTCTTATTGTTTTCTAAAGTTGGGACTTTCAGGGGATTTCTCAGGGGATAGTCTGAACAGGCTATCCAACAGCTTTCTAGATGTACTCTTTAATATGGCTAATGCATCAGAATGAGCATATAGGGAGGGGAATTTGAGATATTCTCTGATCAGCTTTACTATTCTACTTTTCCCTTGGATTTGTCTGGCTCTAATTGTTGTTATTGTTTATTCTTCTAATTTCACCTGTTCTGGTGTTTGGCTGGCATTAATGGCATCCACTGGATGTCGGTTATATCTCCCCTGACCAGGGTGATTTAAGCTGCTCTCTCTCTGGTGGGGTAGGAGAGGTGTAAACCATCTCCTAAAAGTCTTGGTTAGGGATGATAAGATCTTGTGATTTATTAACAGGCCATTAATTGCTTGGCCTTGTTTAACTATCTTGTCTCAGTTTCATTCCACTTGCAAGGAATTTTCTTAATTTCTTAGTATCTTGCCTTTGTGTGGGATAGTTTTTGTTCATACCAATTGTCCTGGCATAATTTTAAAGTGTTCCTTATGACTCTCTAAAGTATTCTGGTTTGGATGGTTAAAAATGTCAGCAGCCTATATATGGGAGATAGTGTCCAGGAGGGTATTTACAAAGTATACAGAGCCCCAAAGCTGATGTACTTCTTCTCTATTTGATTGGCCTGTGGCTGCAGTATAGTGAACGAGGGAGAGAGTGGAGTAAGTGGGGAGTGGATGGAGTGGAGTAGAGTGGAATGGAGTGGAGTGGGTGGTTTGAGTGTGGAGTCAAGTGGAGTGTGTGTGGAATGGAGTGGATGAGAAAAAGAGGGGAAGAGGGAGTCAGATAAATAGTAGGGACTTTACCTTGTCATCTGGTGGATCATTGTTATAACTTGGCTTTATTCTGAGTGACATTGGTAGTCATTGGTGAAATCTGAGCAGCAGAGTGATGTGATCTGATTTACCCTTTAACAGGCTATCTGACTGCGCAGGTAGATGTAGACTAGAAGGAGGCAAGGGCAGAAGCAGAGAGGCCAGTAAGAGGCTGTTGCACTAATCCAGAAGGAGATGCTGGCGCTGGTCAGGTCAGGGTGTCAGTGGTACTGGTGAAGGGAGGTGGTGAGATTCTGGGTGTATAACATTTTCATGGTAAAACTGAAAAGATTTGCTGATATGTTGAATGTGGAGTATAAAAAGTTAAATTTCAAGGATTTGGATCTGAGCAACTGGAATGATTGAGTTGCTGTTTCTGAGATGAAGACTGTAGGAGGTGGGTGGCGGGGAATCAGGGGTCTTTTTAGAGGTAGTAGGGTTAGATGTTGCCAGGCCGTTGAATATGCAAGTCTGACAGTTCAGGAGAGAAGTCTAGGATGGAGAAAAATTCTTGGCAGTAGTCAGTGTGTAGTTTTTAAAACTATGAGACCTGATGAGACTCCTAGGATTGATTGGAGATAGCAAAGAGGATTCGAACTGAGATCAAGGGGTATTTTCTTGTTTAAAAGTTTGGGAGATGAGAGCCAGCCAATGAGACCAAGAGGGTGTGTGTGGCCATTGATATAGATGGAAAAACAAGAGGTTGGTATCTTGGAAACCCAATAAAGTTTTTAGGAAGGAAGGAAGGAATGGCTGCTCTATAGATACAGTGAGGAAGTCTGAGAATTAATTATTGGTTTAGCAATGTGGAGCTTATTGGTGACCTTTCAGGAGTTATTTGGAGGGCATTGTGGAGCTGGATACTGGATTGGAGTGGGTTGAAAGAATTAGGTAGAGAAGAATGAGAAAGCAAGTATGTATAGATATTTCTGTGAGCTTTGCTGAAACATTTGATAGATCTTTGGTTAGTGTGGTAAATAGATCTTTGGTTAGTGTGGTAATCTATTTCTTTATTCTGATGGCAAATTAATGAGTAACTTTATTCTTCTATAAGTACACCATAAATCACCATTAAAAAAAATAGATCCCACCAATAAGAAGAATATTCTTTCATTAACACTTTCTCTGTTTAAGTGAAAGAGGTAGATATTTCTTACTAATGGTCTTAAAACAAACAATTGATTCAATCAGAACTTTAAACTTAATTTTTACTCTATGAACAGACTAAACTTTATAATCTAACAATTATACTTTTGTTTCTAAAACAGAGCCTTTTTTAATAAAATAGAGCTGGTAGTACTCTTTTGTTCTACTGTAGATACTTAAAAAAACCATTCCCATCTGATTTAATGATATATGGTCCATGTTGATGGATTCCAGCTTTGGGAGGGAGAGTCAACTCAGTAGCCCTTGTCCAGCTCTCCTGCTAATGCCATCCTTGAAAACATCAAAAGCATAGGGTGATAGGCAGGCACAACCTGTCAGGGAGCCTGATGACTGTTATCATGAGTGGTTTCCCAAGTGAAGAAAATCAACAATTGCCTAGTGTATCATAAAGATATATCATGAAAAATGCTTAATATTAACAGTGAGGGCAGTTCTAAGGCTGAGAAAACAACTTACTTTTCTGTGACAAAGCAGCCAGGTACAATAAGAGAAAAACTATTACATTAAAGGCTTAAGTCCATCAAGTTCCTTCATCAATGACGTTTATTCTGTGGTCAAGTTTCTAAAGTACTGTTGTTCCTATATAAAGTAACACATAGAATTGGGCATGTTTTGTTTGGAATGATTTGTAAGACAGAAACTTTGATGTAGTTCTCTTGATTAATGGGAACATAATCATCAAGCTTTGTTTGGGGATAATTTAGATTTCTGGTAATCTAAGTTTTAAACATTCATTTACCCTCTTGTAAAAATGACTCAACTCATTAATGTAAAAAATAGATATAAATTAGAATAAAACATATAAAGTTACTTGGAATTCTCCTACCCAAAGAACTACATTAAAATTTGGTTAATAGTCAAAGACCATTCTTTTGTGGGACAAGCAGAAGCATATATTTTATATCTATAAATGCCTGAAAATAGATATAGAAACTATCCATTTTAAGTAACTTAAAGAGCCACAATGTGGCTAATGGCTACCATATCAGATAGAGCAGAGTAGATCATTTTAGTCTGTTAGTGCAGGGGTCAGCCAACTCTGGCCATTGGGTCAAATCCAGCTTCCCACCTGTTTGGGTGAATAAAGTTTTATTGGAACACAGCCAGGTACATTCGCTTATGCATCATCAATGGCTGCTTTAGTGTTACAATGGCAGAGTTGGGTAGTTATAACACAGGACAATGGCCCATAGATGTTAAACTATTTACTACCTGATTCTTTATACAATGTTTTTTTGACCCCTGTCTTGCCTGATCAAAGGGAAACCAACCCAGTTCTAGTTCTATTGTCTTCTATTGCTGCATCTTCTAAAACAAGGATTTTTGACATTTAATAAGCATTATAAAAGAAATGGAACCTATGGCTAATTTATGTAGGTAGATATAAATAGGCTCTCTGCTATAAGTTTTACACAGTCTTTAAACACGTCTACATGTGAATCTCAAAGAAGATGGTACAGAGTATTTTGTTAACCAAACTTATTTGACCACTGAATTTCTTTTTTATGAGTAACTCTCATGATAAGCAACACAGATTTAGGAATGCTGCTTTTAAAATCAAGAGTTTTCTTCTTGACAGATGATGGTAAAGTAAACATATAAGAAAGAATGCTCAGAGAAAGAAAATTGCTTAATTTCTGAATTTATATTAAATTAACAGATATTGAAGTACTTTTACTAGGCCAGGCAGATTGCTAAGATTATAGACACAACAATACATGACAGCATATTCTCTACTACCCTCAGATTTCTATTTCACTGAGCAAATAACTATTACATCTTTACTTATATGATTCCAGTTCTTTTTGTGATAATTATCACAAGGGCCAAGTATAAGGTGCTGTATGTACATATAGCTAGGGCAAGGATTGGCAATATTTTTCTGTAAAGGACCAGATAATAAATATTTGAGTCTTTGTATGCTATATGCTCTGTCTAGGTCACAACTATTCAGTTCCTTATTGTAATAAAGCAGCCATAGATAGATCACACATACACATACATACATACACACACACACAGATATACTCACACATCATATATATTGTGTGTGGATAAGAATGCCACATATAAATATATACATATCTGTTTCTCTACACTCAAATTCTTCTCATTTTCCAAAAGTGACTGTACAAGTCATTAACTTATAAAGAAAGCCTTAACAAAAATTTAGATGCTTAGTTATTTTTCAGCCTATGTTCCGTGAACAAAGCACCAAACCAACATATCAGTGATAAAAAAAAAAAAAAAAAGACCATTGTAAAAATCTGTGCTCTTGGAAATTTTACAACTATGCCTATAAATAATTCAGGAGTCAAAGAGGAACTCAAATTGGAAATAAGAAAATACTTAGGTGTGAATTATTAAAAAATACTTTGTATAAAAAATCATGGAATATGGATATCCTGAAGAGAGAAATTTGTAGCATTATTGATTATGTTATAAAGGAAAGAATGCTTAAAATTTGTGATCTATACATACAATTTAAGATGTTAGTTAAATACGGAACACTAAAAAAAGAAATTAAGGAATATACAAATAAATGGAAGCATATACCATGTTCATGGTTCAGAAGAATTAACATCATTAAAATGTCCATAGTACAAAAGCCATCAACAGATTCAATGTAATCCCTACTAAAATAACAATATCATGTTTAACAGAATTAGAACAAACACTTAAAAATTCATATGCAGCCAAAAATGACCCCAAATAGCTATGGCAATTCTGAGAAAGAAGAATGAAGTAGGAAGAATCACAATACCAGATATCAAGCTATATTACAAAGTCATAGTATTCAAAATAGTCTGGTACTGGCACAAGAACAGACAAACAGATCAATGGAACATAATAAGAGAGCCCATAAATAATCCCAGAACTCTATAGGCAACTAATATTCAACAAAGGGGGAAGGAACATAAAAGAAGTGCAAATAGCCTCTTCAACAAGTGGTGTTGGGAGAACTGGACAGGCACGTGCAAAAAAATGAAACTAGACCACCAACTTACACCATACACCAAAGTAAACTCAAGATGAATAAGACTTAAACATAAGCAGGCCACCATAAAAGCCCTAGAGGAAAACATAGGCAAAAAAAATTGGAGATCTTCCATGCAGCAAAATTTTCACCAAAATATCTTCCAAGGCAAGGGAAATAAAGGAACAAATAAATGGTACTACATCAAACTGAAAAGTTTCTGCTCAGCTAAAGAATACATCAACAAAATAAAAAGGGAACCAACCATATAGGAAAACATATTTGCCAATGACACCTGATTAGAGAAGGGTTTGATCTCCAAAATATATAAAGAGCTAATATGACTCAACACCAGGGAAATAAACAGCCCAATTTAAAAATGGGCAAAGGACCTGAACAGACACTTCTCTATGGAAGATGTACAAAGGGCCCATAGGCACATTAAAGAATGTGCCATCACTAGCCATCAGAGAGATGAAAATTAAAACTACAATGAGATACCACCTCACACCTGTCAGAATGGCCATCATCAACAAGTCAACAAACAACTAGTGCTGGTCAGGATGTGGAGAAAAGGGAACCTTGGTGCATTGTTGGTGGGAATGCAGACTGGTGCAGCCACTATGGAATTTCCTCAAAAAATTAATAGAACTGCCTTATGACCCAGTGATTCCACTGCTAGGATTATACCCAAAGAACCCTGAAACACCAATTCAGAAGAACCTGTGCACCCCTATGTTCATAGTAGTGCTATGTACAATAGCCAAGGTCTAGAAACAGCCTAAGTGCCCTTCAGTGGATGAATGGATCAAAAAACTGTGGTACATTTACACAATGGAATTCTATGCAGCAGAAAGAGAGCGAGAACTCCTACCATTTGTGATAGAATGGAGGGAATTGGAGAGTATCAGTCTCAGTGAGATAAGCCAGGCAGCAAAAATTAAATATCACATGTTCTCACTTAATATAGGAGACTAATGGACAAACAAACAAGCAAACAAAACAGAACCAGAGACATGAATACAGGGAACACACTTTTGGTGTGCAGAGGGGAGGGGTGGGAGGTGGAGGAGAAGGAGACAAAGAAGGAGAACAGTTTAGTCAAGGAACTAGCATGAGTGACCCATGGACACAAACAACACGTGGGATTGACTGTGTGGGGGGCAGAGATAGAGAGAGTGGGGAAAGGAAGAGCAGAGGGGGGAAAATGAGGTGAATGTAATATAACAATAAAAAGTAAATTTAAAAAATGATGTTAGTTAAAGAAGAGAAGATCAACAAAACCACAAGGAAATTGTTTTTAAAAACTTAGGAGATACACACAAGCAAAGGATTTTAGACATGAAAAGAGAGAAAACTTTACAGGTGGAGAGAGCAGTAATTGGAATAATATGAAAACACTATGAATAACTTATATAAATAAATTTGAAGCATAGACACAATGGGTAATTACCTAGGAAAAAATACAACGTTCAGAATCTGACTCAAGAAATAGAAAACTTGAATAACCTTACAACCATTAAAGTAGTGTCACTACTTAAAACTTTCTTATGAAAAGAACACTAGACACCCTTGTGATATTTACAGCATTGTTTGGTCAAGCATTAAAGGAGCAATTTTATACATGTCCGTTGTTATACAAAATCCTCCAGAAAGTAAGAAAAATATATTATAATGCTATGCAGTGTGGTTGATAATAATGTAAGCTTCAAATAAAAATTAATAGGGGTAGAGTGAAAAAGAAAAATTGGAGGACAATCTCTGCTGTGAACTGAGAGGTAAAATTCTTTCATAAAAACTGACAAACCAAATCTAATAATGTAAAAAAAAAAAAAAAAAAAAAACCTCATGCATTGCGATCTAGCTGAGTTTAATTCCAGGAATGTAAGTAAGCATGTTTTCTTTAGAAAAATTGGTTGTTAATATCCTCTTCTTCACTAATAGATACAAGAAAAAAAGAGAAAAAACATACAATCATCTAATTAAATGAAGAAAAAAATTTTAATTTAGCATTTGTTTATAATTACCCAACAACTTTTAATCCTGGGTTAGGAGTAGATTTCCTTAATCTGACAAGGGCACACCTACTGAGACTGTGTCAGGCATCATACTTCAGTGTCAAGTGACAGAATCATTCCTTTTGAAGCACAAATGGGACAGGCAAGTTACCTGCCAGTAGCCCTTTTTAACATTATACTGACAGTGCTAGCTCTGGTATGACAAAAAGCCAGATCAAAGCAATTAAGGATTAAAATATTTATTAATAATATGATAATATGATTGTTTACCTAGAAGATACATGTGAATCAATAGATAAAGCATAGTTAGGAGTTGAGGCAGATAACTAGGTTTTTGGGTTTATTTAAGATTATTTACTTACTTTTAGAGAGAGGAGAAGGGAGGAAGAAAGAGGGAAAAAGACCTAAGTGTGTGGTTGCCTCTCGCATGCCCCCAACTGGGGACCTGCTCAGCAACCCAGGCATATTCCCTGACTGGGAATCAAACCTATGACCCTTTGGTCTGCAGGCTGGCACTCCACTGAGCCATACCAACCAGGGCTAGATATTTTTTTAAGAGACAAAACATTACAGATAATTAAAGCACGTTAGTTCTCCTATATCCCATTGCCTGAGAAAAATCTACTGTCATGGAATGTGTTTATATCTTTGCCATCTATATGTGTGTATCCATAAGCAATATATAAACTTGTCTGGGATTTTTCATTTTATGTAAATGCTATGTTTTATGTCTCTTGATGCAATTTGCTGTTTTCACTAGTGTTGTTGATGTTCGTGTTGATACATTTACTATACAGTGTTTAAAACTTAGTGGTAGACATTTTGAATTGTTTTCCTCTTTTTATATTATCACCAGTGCTGCTGAGAACATTGGATGTACACATTCTGATGTTCACAGGTAGGAACCTCTCAGGCAATGGGAGAGAAACACAAATTGAGCTACTGGAGATGTTCATCTTCAGTGCTATTAGAAATGCCTGATTTCTCTCCAGAACGGTTCTTACCTATCTCACTTTCTCAAGGAGTGTGTACAAGTTGTTCCATATCTTGACCATGCACACTGATGCTCAGTCTTTAAGATGACAGAAGACAAATCTGTCAGTTTTCTTTGCTACCTTTGCCAAAGGCTGAGGTCCCCTTTTAATGAAACTTAGTTATACCACTTCCTGGCTGTGGAAGAAAGGTTAGCAGAATGTTCCTTTACCTTGATTTATCACAGGTCTTCTGGGAACTGTGAATTATGTGAGCAATATTTGAAACATTGAAACATGAAAAACAAAAGTTGAAGGATCTTGAATTCAGTATGCCCTACATAGCTTTGTGGTGATCTTACCGCCATCCCCCCACCCCCCCTTTTTTCCTTACTGGGTGAAGTGGTGTCTAGAGTAACTCTTTTGTCCTAGATACATAAATACGAACCCTTTCCTTATTTCCATTCTTTAGTGACCACAAGTGATGTCTAAATTTTAAGATCAGTCTGTGGTACAGCTTATCTTGGCAGATTCTCTGGGTTCCTAAATAGCTTTGTTTTCGGATCTAGAGAGAAAAATGATACTTCAGTGCCTCACTTCTGGAATATTTATTTTCTGTTTCTGAATTAGTCGCACTAGGAATCATTCTTTGTTCCTTTAAGAAAACATTAGCAGAATCTGATAGGTTGAATTAGGTCATAGGGTACAAATTGTTGCCGCCGCCTGGCACATGTGGCTCCTATTGAGCCAGTAATAACCCTGTGACATGCGTGGCAGCTGCTGCCAGAGCCTGTAGCCAGGATCTGGGCAGGAAGGTGGTGCATGTGTAATTTAAGCAATAACACAGAGATTAAATATGTAATTGAAAATGATTTTGCAGAATAAAACTGAAGTCTGGTATATCTGGAAAAGGAAATTATTGCAGACATATAAATAGCTTACTGTACAGTTTAATTATAGTTTTAGTAGTAGACAAGATTCAATTGATAAATCTCCACATGGAGATTCAAGTAGCACTGAAAATCCTGCTGCATTTCTATAGAAACAACAAAAACTGTAACCCCAAACTGAATGAAAAAAATAGTTTTGTTTTTTTAAAGTTAATTTTTTCAGCTAGAATTATGTGGGGAGTTATTATTTCATGGCCATGTACAGTTTATCATTGTCTGATAGAGACACTTGAAGACCTTTACCTTGTTATTCATGTGGCATTTACAGGAGTTAAAAATTAGATTTTCATTTAATTTATTCAAATTATGGGATTTCCTATTCCATTGAATCCATGAGTTATAATCAGTTTTTTAAAAAAATTTTATTGTTGTTGTATTACATCCATCCCCTTTTTGCTCCCCTCTGTCCCCCTCCCCACCCACCCATTCCCCCCAAAGTCAATCCCACCTGTTGTCCATGTCCATGGTTCCTTTATACTAGGTTCTTGTCTAAGCTGTTCCCCTTTCTTGCCTCTGCCCCCCTTCTCCCCCCAACCTATAATCAGTTTTAATTATATCAATTTCCTTCATTGAGAATTGACAGGATAGTTTCGTGACTAGGAACTGATTTGAAGAGTTTGGTAGAATAAAACTGCAAATTGGTTTATCTGACCAAGAAATTTCAAGTTAGGTACAGAGAAGAGGCCCAGAGAGTAGCCCTGCTGACCTGATTCCTACCTGGTGGTATCTTGACTTTGCTGTTCACTGTGGTTTAATTTACGAACTTCCTGAATTTATTACTTTTTGTTAGAGTTCTTCATGAAATTTACTAATTATTTGTGTTTATTTTCCCATAGTTTCTCTTCAATACTGCAGAATTGGAAAAATTAGTGTAGTGCTGGGGAACACTCCCTTATTCTTTATTGTTCCCTCTGAGCTTTCCCTCATCAATCTTAATACTACACTTAAAAGACACATAATAGGTAAGAACTATTAGAAACAGAGAAAGAAAGAAGAGCGCTTCTTACTGTTTTACAAGATAGCAATTGATGGTGTGTCATATATGTTTCTAACAGGCTGAACTTTTTCAGTCCATTTAATCTACCAGCCCCTGCTGCCTCATGATACAGTGTTCATACTTGCTAACTTATGGGTTCCCATGTTTTGTAGATGACTTCAAGCAATGTAGAAATTGATATTGGTCTGTAAATTATGTGCAACTTCTCAGCATATAAGCATGTTACAGTCATGAAAATAGTGTTAGAATTTGTGGCCAAGGGGCTCATCCTACAAAAACATGTTCAGGGGCTGAAAGACCATGTGAGCATAGACAGATTTTTTTTTTTTTTTCTTTTATTTATTTATTTATTATTATTTTTAAAGATTTTATTTCATTATTTTTTAGAAAGAGGGGAAGGGAGAAAGGCAGAGAGGGAGAGAGGCATCAATGTATGGTTGCCATTCACCTGCCTCCAGCCACAGACCTGACTGGAGACCTGGCTTGCAACCTGGTTATGTGCCCTGGCTGGGGAATCGAACCTGCGACTTTTGGGTTCACAGGCCGACACCTTAACCACTGTGCTACCAGCCAGGGCGAAGCATAGACAGATATTTAGGGGGCCTTTTGAGAAAGAATATTTCTTAATATGTTTAATAACTTATGATATATTGATATTTATAAGTTCCTGTGTTTAATTTCACATCGATTTCTGACATTATTGTCTCTTGGTACATGGGCATGACTGGCATTGCTCTAATATTTCTAGGACTTTAGTGATTTTTTTTAATGTGACAGTTGACTAGGCAGGTGGAAGGTGGCCTGCCATGGTCACTTAGAACCAATGTCTGTATACTGTGTACTGTATATGAGGGATAATTATGTGAGCTGGCCTCTGAGAAGTAAGAAACAGAGGCACATGCAGGGGCCATGTGGAGAAGGAAGAAGTGAAAAAGATAGTGTCGTAAGTGGTTCTTCTGCTGGGTCTTACTGCCCCATGATGAGCTCTGTGCCTTCAGGAAAGGGAACTATTTGTTGTCTTGTGGAAGGGAGCCTGTGCAGGGATGGGTATTGGCACAGGGAGGAGGCATGCAGCTGGCCTTCCTTGTGTATAGAGTGTTGGCTATTCATATGCTTTCAATTTAGGAGGCTTGTTTGGGCTGCTTGAAAACAACGTTATTGGGAAATTTGTTTTAAGCTCTATAGCAATGAAGAATTACATTAATGGAAGTAAAAATGAATTTAAAAGGAAACTTGCCCTTTATTAGCAATAATAGTATGTAAGGTTCTATCGATAGTTAAATTTTCTTTCTTTAGCAGATTATCCACACTGGACAGGAAGATTTTCATGCTGCAGGCAGAAAGGTGATACAAGTATTAGTTGTTAGTTGATGCCTTAAGACTTTTCAGAAGCATGTGGAATAGCATGCTTCTGAATACAGTCAACATGCGTTTTTATCATATCTGAATATAAGTATTATTCAGCCATAAAAAAGAAGAAAATTTTGCCATTCATGACAATATGGATAGACCTTGAAGACGTTATACAAAGGGAAAGAGTCAGAGAAAGGCAAATAAATACTTCATGATCTCACTGATATGTGGAATCTCAAATAAACAAACAAACATAAAAGGAATTTATAGATGCAGAGAACAGATTGGTGATTGCTAAAGGAGATGGGTGTTGGGTGAATGAAATAAGTGAAGAGTTTCAAGAGGTACAAACTTCCAGTTATAAGATGAATACGTCCTGAGGATTTAATGTGCAGCATGGTAACTACAGTTAACAATACTGTATTGCATATTTGAAAGCTGCCAAGTAGTACATCTTGGAAGTTTTTATCATGAGGAAAAAGGTATGTGAGGTGACAGATGTTAACTAGACTTGCGGTGATCATTTTCTAGTATATAAAAATGTTAAATCACTTTGTTGTACATCTGAAACTAATATAATCTTACATAAAAAAGAATCAATTTAGAATCAAAATTCAGAAAGCCAAGTGCATCCCCAGAGGACCTTACTAAAGGAAACATTATGCAGAAAGAAAATGAACTTGGGTGGAAGATCTGAGTTGCACAGAAGACTAAAAAGAGAAGAGTGTTAAATTTGTGATAAAGTCTAGATTAATATTGAATGTATTCAGCAATGCGAAGGGGTAAAATACCAATTTGAGATAAAATACAACATAGTCTACAAGTTGAGAAGAGTGAAATAAGTGTATAGTGTTGAAAATCCTCATATTGTTCAGAAATAGTTTTCAAGCACAGTTTTTCAATTGGTAGCAATCTTAAAACTAAAAACTCTCCCATCTAGTGTGGCTCATTTGGTTGGAGCATTGTCCCATAAACTGGAAAGGTCAGAGTTTCGATTCCCAGTTGGGGAATATACCTAGGATGTGGATTCTGTTCAGTCCTGGTCTGGGGCATGTGCGAGAGACAATCTATTAATGCCTTTCTTTCAAATCGATGTTTCTCCCTCCTCTCCTTCCCTCCCTTCATCCCTTTCTCCTTTCCTCCCTTCATCCTTTCCCTTTTCTTTAAAGTTAATAAGCATGTCCCTGGGTAAGGATTAAGATCAAACTAATTAGAAACTTTTACTCCCATTTTAAATAGAATAATGGAATAAAATGTTAGAAATAGGCACTGTGAATTGTATTGATTCCTATACTTAACTGGAAAAAATGGAAATCAGTGAACCAATGGTGGCATTTAACTTTATTTTTAGTAAAATTATGTGAAACCGGAGAAAAGACACCTAAACTAATATGAAAACCCTTAAGACATGTGTGATCATTATGCTGGGATGTAATTGAGGAAGGTTAAGCTGAGATTGAGCAGTGTCCCTATGGATGGGATTGGAGGGTTATTGAAGTTGCTGTTTGGCCTATATCGGGTCACTTCCTGTGCTGCGTTAGAATTGTCCCACGTGTCCTCCCCACTAGACTGTACCTTCTCAGGGCAGTCATTTTATCCTAGTTATTTTTGTGTCTGTCCTCTTCTGCAGGGTACGAGAAGGTACCTTATCTTGAAATGCATCAAGAAATATTTATTAATAAGTAGGAAAGATGCATTTACTATAACTCATTTTGCATATTAATAAGTTTGAAATCCACTTAAGTGTGTAAAATGTTAGATTTTTTATTCCTTGGATTGGTGAAAACATTGGATGACAATTTAACCATGATAGGGCCTGTTTTTGACTGAGTATTTTTACTTTTGCCTTTTTATTTCACTCAACCGTTTCTGCTACTTAGTGATTTCTTGCCATTATCCTAGAGTTTTCAGAGTTAAATGTACTTAATTGTTTTAGTGTTATGTCAAGCTGATAATGCTTGTAAATGTTGACCTTGGAAATTCTTGAGGTACTTTGCAGGGTTGAAAGATCAGCTCCTTTCTTTTAGGTACAATTTCCTTGGGTTTTAAATAATGCAATTTTATTTTTTATTGAAATATAATTTACATACAGTAAATTCACCATAACATGTTATTATTCTTACATTATGAAACATGTGCATATAGAGTTTTATATCTATATTTAAAAGTTTTGAGAAAATTAAAGAGGAATTCTTCTTTCTCAAAGTAACCTCAGAGATTCTGTTTTTTATTGCATGCATATGGCAAATACTCATTAATTATCAATTCAGTTCATGGGGCAAAATATATATTCTGTTTGCTTCTTTCTGTAGGAACTCCACTAGGTTATTTCTAAATCTGAGTTTTTATCAGAGTATACTAATGATGAGTAAATAAACTAAAATATTCAAATAAGACTGCATTATAGAAATAAAGATGTATTCTATAATCTATGTTCATTCCAGCTGGAGGTGTTATTTAAGAGATTTTTATAGGTGGTTTTATTATTATTTTCTTTTTTGCCAGATCAAAAACCATCCTACCTTTCTAGAGTGAGCCCATTTTTCTTCATTTTAGGTAATGTTAATTATTTGCCAAATCCAGTCCTCATATATAAGAAAGGTTCCATCACAGACCTGAAGAGTATTATGTTGAATGAAATAAGCCAGTCAGAGAAAGACAAGTACTATGTGATTTCACTTATATTTGGAGTCTAATGAACAAAACAAACTAACAAAACAGAAACAGACTCATAGATACGGGGAACAGACTGATAGCTGTCGGAGGGAAGGGGCATTGGTGGGCTGGGTGAAAAAGGTGAAGGGATTAAGCAAAGAATAAAAAATGTACAGGCACAGACCACAGTATGGTGATTACAGAGGGGAAAAAGGTGAGGAGCTAAAAGAGGGTAAAGCTGGGGGTGGGGGGATAAATGGTGATGAAAGGAGACTTGACTTGGGGTGGTGAACATACCATACAGTATATACAGGTGATGTATTGTAGAATTGTACACCAGAAACCTACATAATTTTATTAACGAATGGCACCCCAATAAATTTTGTATATACATGAAACGTTCCATCACCAAGAAAATTACTGGGGTGGAGAGGAGGTAGGATTGCCTATGCCTTGACGATGGATTCCCCTTCAGGAACTTGTAGAGCTGTTGTTGTTCAAAGTATTGAAAGGTTGTTGTCAAAATCAGAAATGGTAGAAAACAAATCTACGCTGAATTTAGAGTAGATTTTCCCTAATGTTCAATGTTGTTAAAATCCAAAGTAGGCTTTGAATTTTGTCCTGTGGATGTGATTTAATCGCTCCTTAACCATGTGTTATTCTTATAAATTAAGGCTTTACTTCAGGTAATTTATATGCTAAGCAGAAGGCGCATCAGTAGAGCTAAGCAGATTTAGTTTCTTACATTTAGTTTCTTACAGAGGAAAAAAATATGGGGCAGTCAGACTGAGATAAGTAACAGCTCTAGGAGTAATGATGGGCAGAAGCAAGGAGAAGGGTAACACAAGAAGGTGGGATGTTGATATACAAAGTTATTACACTTTGACACCCTGAAAATTAACAAATCCTGTTCTGCCGTTCCTATGCCCCTCTTTCATACTTTGGGAAAGGGTGAAATAATCTGAAACAAATATTTTATAAGACTCATTGTAGTGTAGAGTCATTTATAGACCTAATTCATCATATTAGTTTAAGAGAAAAATTAATTTGCAAAGATTTATTAATTTAAAAATAAAAATTTGAAAATTTCTAAATTAAATATCTTTAATATTTTTTTATAAATTATGGGCAACTGAATTTTAAGGAATATATTCTAAGATACAACAACTCCCCTTCCTCCTGCCCCCCCCCCAAAATAACCCCAAAACAAAACTTGAACAAAAAATGAAGGACCATGATTTGTTTTTCTAAAGGTTATTTTCAGAAGTGATTAAAAGGGTATTTTTCCTTATATTTTTAAAGGAAGGATTTTAACATGTGACTAGAAAAATTCTACACATTCTCTAAATATATATTTTGCTATATAGTAGTTTTTCTAATTAGTGTAATTTTCTGACATTATCATGTCCAATTGTTTCTTTGTTTTGGATTTATCACCTTTATGAACTTAAGACATTGGAGATTTTTAACTTTGAAAGCAATAAAACTACTCTATCTTTTTACACATTGTAGAAAGGCCCTCAAATGATGGAGCAAATTTCTCTTTCCTCGCTTTTTGTCTACAATTCGGCTGTTTACTGAACAAACCCCTCCCTGTTCATTTGGCATGTTCCCTAACATGATGGAACTCAGTATAGTGAATGAATTTCTCATTTAGTTCTGTTGCCTGATTCTCATTACTAAAACCCTAACTCTAACCCCGCTCATGCGAACTATCATTTCTTCCTGATTTTCTTGATTTTTTCCCCATCTCTCAAACCAGATGTAGATCTTGCATATACCTATGTCAGGAGTGTGTCCTGCCCTCTATGGTACAGCAGAGTGCCGGCCTTACTGTCTGTACTGTGCTCTGTGCTTCTTTGTCTCGACATTATTTCTTGATGTTAGAGATATTTAAAACAATTTGCATATGGATGTTGCTTATGACATTCACTGAATTAAAATTCCTAAGAGGTGTATTTTCTGTCTTCCCTTTTCATTTATGTGTTTTTTTTTCTACTTGACTAACTGACATATTCCTCTCTTTTCTTTCCTTCGCTGGTTTGTATGAGCCACTGACTTGTGGCATTTATGGCTTTGGAAAAGGCCATTGGTTAAGCCAAGAGGCTAGAATTCCTTTATCACCTTTTTATAGTTTGTGGTTTATGAATATAGAAGAGGAAAAGGAAAGCAATTTGGAGGAAATTAAGTGATAGAAACTGCCTTAGGATGATTGAGTTATAACCTTAATTCTCTAATTTTTGTAACTGTAGGCAAGTGCTTTGCCTTTTAAAATTTCATCTCAATTTAATTTATATTTTGCTAAGTTGTTGGAAGATCCAGTTAACTTGAAGCTACTTAATGTTAGTCTTTCCATATATTTTTAATGGTAACTATGTTTTGAAGTATTGCACGGAGGATGAACGACGAGTGTCCTTCTTAAGCACAAATTACAGTATTTCCCAAAATTATATGCCTTAAAGACAAGTGAAGTATGTAGGCAATTATGTGTTTATCAGCTTGGTGATTTGCTATTAATAGTTGGGTAAGTACAAGTTGTGAGAATTATACTTGCCTTGGGGTGGTCTTGTCTATGTGTGAACTACTTTTCAGAAAAATAGTCAATTTACCCAAATAAAGCAATTACAATTTTCCTAATGACCACTGCTTTAAGCTTTTCACTTTTAGCTCCTGTAAGTTTTATAACTTTTATCATTTTAAAAGAAATTCATTCCATCTGCAGTAGTGTGTTGCTTGTGGTGTGCTTGCATCAGCTGATACCTATAAGGTTTTTTGCATTTGAATTGTCTTAAAATACACTACAAGTCATATTTTTCTTTAATGGTATAAGGAAACTTCATAGTAACAGTGACTTGTGCATGATCAGTTATATGTAGTCACACTTTTGTGGAAAAGAACTTTAAGTAAGCAGGGGTGAGCACGGAGAAAACACACACTTAGTGGTGGAGGAAACAGAGCTTAGTTGTAGGTGTAGAGCTGGTGCCTCAACAAGCAGAGAACTGGAGACACTATTCATCATGAGGGGCACACAAGTCGGAGTCCAGTAAACAAGAAACATGAGAAGTGTTATTTAATAAGAGAAAACCTTTTTCTCTATCAGATCCTTTTTTGAAGAAGAACAAATGCAGTCTTTGAAAACACTAAGTGTTTATAAAAGAGTGTATAAATGTAGGAGTGCAAATGTAACTTAAAAATATATGGCTCTACATCCCATGTTTTCTACGCCATGTGAAGTAATTGTCTAAAATTACAAGGGCTACTAGAGTGATTGAACTTCAGCCACTCATTGAGCCTTCAGGTTTAAAAATACACAGGCCTCAGCAATTCAAAGATTATTAAATTACACCTTCTTGTGGGAACCAACATTAATGCGTTGGAGCAGTGAGTAGTGAAGGTCTTGGGGACACGGGGGTGCTGGGTATCTCATTACAGCTTTTGTGAGAATCTCTGGTGGTTGTTGCTCCTTTCCCACAAGGGAGATTTTTGCTAATACTTCATTCTGCAGGATGTTGAAAACATAGCCCCCTGCATCACTTAAACTGTTATTTTGAGTTTTGTGTTGATCTTTGAATAACTAGAAATTAAATAAAATTACTTACAATCCAAAAAGCGTACATTGATACATAACTCCATTGTTTCTATTCAACTCACACAACAGCCTTGATATGACTGACTGTGTCTCCATTTCACACACACACATCTTGGACTCAGAAGTGAATTATTAAAGGTCATATAAGTAAGTAGAACTGCTCAAACTGGCTGTCATGACTCCAGTGGTTTGTTTGTTTGTTTGTTTACTATATCTTAGTAGTTCTGATGTTTCAGATGATTCACAGTCAAAATTGAATCTGAGGTGATTTTTTTTTTTTTTTTTTCCCCTATCTCTCCTCAGGAAAACAAAGCACTACTGAGTGTCTGTTACATCCTATGGAGAATATCAATCTTAGGTCACAGCGTTAAGAGCTCCTGGTTTTGGTCCCATAAGCTCTCTTTGAAATGACCTATAAATTATCATCTTTTTCTAATGTATGCATACCTTTTTTGCTCAATCCAGTTGCCATGACAATCAGTCCTATGTAACAGGAATAAAGATGATCATGTGATCACAAAGTATTTGGTTACTAGCAACCTAGAAGGATTAGCTAGACAAAGGATGTCTGGAAGACTCCAGAAATCTAAGGTATTATAAAATCTCAATGATTATTAATGGCTATTACAAAATTATATACACCTTATGGGTTAATTAATAAAATGTTCCCAATAGGCTGAAAGCTAGCAATGTAGCAGAAAGAAAGCCTCGTGGGAAAATATTTTGTGGTCATGTCCATGGCAATGAGGTGATTTTTATTTGCCATTCCAAGTCCCAGGAATGATGACTGGATACTTATTAAACAAGAAGGCCCTGGCTGGTGGCACAGTGGATAGGCGCCAGCCTGTAAACCCAAAGGTCGCTGGTTGGATTCCCAGTCAGGGCACATAACCATGTTGCAAGCCAGGTCTCCAGCCAGGTCTGTAGCTGGAGGCAGGTGAAAGGCAACCATACATTGATACCTCTCTCCAATAATCGTGAAAATTACACCTCATAAATGTGGGGCTTGGGCTGTGTAGATTATCTGAGAAGCCATGATATCTATCAAATTGCTTGGTGAGCATGGACTTCGGATAGAAAATGTATTGTTCTAGAATTTAAATATTTAATGGAATCAGGTGCTATGGCTCTATCTTTGTGATAGGCTCCTGCAAAGCCTGGCTGGACACTTTTAGGCTATTCACCTTTTGTTGATTTAGACAATCCATGCTATTGGTCTCTTTTTAAGTCTTTCATTTTAAACTAATTTTTTTCAGACTCATGTTTTTTTCCCTTTTAATATTAATTTCTTCAGGCAAATTATAGCTAAGGTTCACTAGAAACTATTCATTCTCTTTAAGATAATGTCACACAACTTTGCTTTGGTCCTGCATGCCAATTAATCATAATGCATTTTTTTTTTTTTTTTAATTTTATTGTTGTTGTATTGCATCCATCCCCTTTTTGCTCCCCTCTGTCCCCCCACCCACCCACCCATTCCCCCCAAAGTCAATCCCACCTGTTGTCCATGTCATGGTTCCTTTATACTAGGTTCTTGTCTAAGCTGCTCCCCATCTTTGCCTCTACCTCTCCCTCCCCCCTACCCCGTTCCCCTGACCACTGAAGGCCTATCATAATGCATTTTTAACTTTTAGTCTGTCTCTCCAACCTCCCAGTCACCACTATAAGGTTCTACTATTTCTGTGGTCCACACCGGCAGGTACACCAAGTAGTTTTCATTCTTTCTGCCTTATCCTGATTCCTGTGTCTGACTAGCCTTTCTTTATTTCTGGATTCAGTTTGGGCAACACACCTGTATTAGTCTGCTTGGGCTGCTGTAACACAGTGCCACAAATTGGGGCACTTAGCCATCAGAAATTGGTTGTGTCACAGGTCTGGAGGCTAGCAGTCTGAGATAAGGGTGCCAGCAGAGTGGATTCCTATGGAGGGCTGTGAAGGAGTATGTTTTAAGCTTTTCTTCTAGCTTGTGGTGGCCTCAGCCTCCCCTTGGCTTGGAGATGGTTATCATCTCCCTGTGTCTTCATATTGTTTTTCCTTAGTGTCCATGTCTGAATTTCCCATTTTCATATGGACACTGGTTATATTGGATTCAGGCACCTTTTTGATCACTTCTGCAAAGACCCCAGGTCCAAATAAGTTCACCTTCTGAGATACTGAGGGTTAGGGCTCCAATATATTTATTATAGTGGGGCGTGAGTTAGTCTTTAACACTGCCTCTTTCCTCCTATTTTGTGTGAACATTGTGTTGCAAGTTGCATTGCAGACATCCAAAACCTGTGTGATACTTGGGCATGACTCTCCTACAGGACAGCATCATCTTGCAGTGGCCTACTGGTCACCATCCCTGTAACTCTTATATTTATCTTTTGACTTGTCTGTACTCTCACTAGCCCATACTCTTCTTGAGACCGGAGACCAACACCAGCTTTCTGGCTTCTCCCTGGGCACTTCAGAAGTGTGCAAGGAGTGAATGCGTCGTTGTAGCAAGTGAACATATTAGCTGTACACTGTTATGGCCTCCAGTCTGGGCATAACTTGACTCAACACTTATTTGTTGAAATAGCTAATAATATAATTGAAAAAAAATTAGAGGTTTAAATTAAATTTTATGAAAAATTCAGACTAGTTAAAACACTAAATAATGAAGGCATAGATGACATGAAGTCCCTTTTCTTGGTGGAGGAGATGAAAGTTAATTTTTTCTTACAAAATGATCACTACAATAAGTCTAGTCAATATTTGTTACCATACATAGTTATAAAAATGTTTTTATGATGAGAACTTTTAAGATCTTCTCCTTCTTAAACTTGTTCCTGTTCCATCCCATTACCTCAGTTTTGACATAGCACTTGACATAACTGCTGGTGGCTGACAGTGGCTCCATGTTGGATTGTCCACAAAGTCCAATTTGCTCTTGTGCTATACAGCTGTGTTCTAGTGTGAAGCAGATAGTGTGAACTAGATAGCAGGCCCGTCAGAGTGTTCTCTGGAATTCTGTCCCTTTTTTCTCAATGGTCACACACCGGCCTTCCACGCACCGACTTTTCCTCTACTCTGTCTCTGTGTTTAGATAATGTAGCTTCTGTTTTTCAGTATAAAACTCCTAACCTCAAAGGAAGAAATGCTGCCTCAACATGTGATGTAAATTGGCCTGCTTTCTATGACAACTTTATACTAATATTTTTATTAGTTTGGTGTTTGAGAGAGAACATGTGGGGAGAGAGGGATAATATGAGATTGCAGTTCATATGGCAGCCACAGTTTAATTTTATGGCAAAATCAATGACTTTAGAAATGATGACGTATTTATAGCACAGAAAGCTTTGTGTTGGCAATTTCTTTGAAAGAAAGTGATTCTTATTATTCTAGTATAGACGTGAACACCACCCTCATGCTGCTAGAGACACTTCATTTTCTTTTCTGAGCAGGGGACTGGGTGGGAATATCAGACGTAGGATTTTTTGGTACTTGCTTTTACTGTTTTATTTCTAAGTGAATTGAGACCATATGGTCATATAAACCCAATGCTAGGTGGTTCAAGGATTTAATTGTGTGGCCTTGAGATATTTCTAGTTTTGTTTGTAATTAGTAGGAAATAATGTGTTCATAGAATAATTTATAAGTCACATAGACCCACTCCAGGTACTGTCATGTATCCAAGAGAAGTGGCAGATTGCCGTAGAGATAACTAATCAATGAGATGAAGCCCTTTCCCTTTTCCATATGACGACTTTTATTTGGTGTGACACTTATTTCATAGTGTCAGTTTTCATTGCTAATATGCCCCAGCCCTAATCCTCATTTTACGTGCATCAGTGTTCATTCCTATCCCCTCACCAATGAAGCTTGGCTTCAGGCTGACAATTTCAGGTGATGGAGCTGCGGTTTGCTAAATGCAACTTGTTGCTGCTTAGGTACTGTTCTGAACAGAAAGAGATCTTCCAAGTATTTCCTGGAGGGGATAGTTCTACAGGAAATACTGAGACAGCCCTTATGTTGAGACATGCAAAATATACTTCTTAATAATACATGTTGATGATAATCAGAATAAGGAGTGTTGACTCATAACTTGAGCAATTTGATTGGCTAATGAATATGATGTTTATTCTGTATTCGTATTCTGGTTATACCAAAGGCAACTGCCTCATCTATTGAAAGAAATATTAAGAGTCCAATATCTCAACCTCATTTTAATTTACAAGAGCGGTGGTGAGGGCTTCTGGGACTGACTGGGAGTATTTGCGGAGGATTAAGTCTGGTTCAAAGGCCTTTGGCTGTGCAGGTGCCACAGGCATCACCTGTGCCAGGTGCCTCCATTGTCACAGCTTAATTACAGTATTTGCATCTTGAGTTGTTGACTGTTGGTTTTCTGAGTTTGAGAGTGCTTAGTGTAATTTGCTTTTCAGTTTCTGACCCAGCAAGTGAATAGTTTTCCCAAGTAATCCTTAAATAAGAGAAAACCATGCATGTGCTCTTTGCTTGGGGAAAAATAGTCTTCAGAACTTACAAAAGCACTGTTCAATAGGACTCGCTATAGGACTGGAAATGTTCATTTGTGCTAGCATAGCTACCTCCAGTTGCAGATGGCTAGTTCAATGGCAGAACTGAATTTTTTATTTCATTTAATTTAAATTTAAATGTAACTCGCAACATGTGGCTGATAACTACCATCCTGGCCATTATGATGTAGGTTTAGAATTGTTTATAAAAACTAAAAACAGTTCTCCCAATGGTTCAGAATAAATCGAATGGTTTTAGGTCTACTCCAGAATAAATTTATGTGTTTTTGGGTCTTAAGGTGAGTTAAAAAGAGGCTTATGTTTTTGAAGTGATCCAAACTTTATATTTACGTAACAGCATATTGACAATATTTGTTCATGACTATACTGACTTTAAAAGCAAGTGTGTGCTGCTTATCTGTGAAAAGAGTAATTTGGCGGGCTTCTGCTTTATTCACAAGCTTCAGGAAACAAATGTTATACCTGTAGTAGGCTCATGCTAATTTACCTTTAATAATGGAACATTATTGGTGTTTTTATGGGGTATTTTAAAAATTCTGCTATCAATACATATTGTCAGGGAGGAAAAATTTCTTCTCTTTTAGATTCTTTAGCTGGTCTAATAATCAAATTAACATAAAACAGATTAACAGGATAAAAAATAAGTTTAATTACTTATGTCAAGGGGTTCCATAAGTAGATGAGGGCCCAAAATAGTCAAACAGTTGAAGCTTATATGTTATTCTGAACTAAAAAGAAAGGAAGTAGAAGTCTGGAATTTCAAAGGGGAGGAAGACACCCTGGCCAGGTGGCTCAGTTGGTCAGAGCATCGTCCTCTACACCAAAAGGTTGTGGATTTGATTCCCGGCCAGGGAACATACTTAATTTGTGGGTTCAGTCCCCTGTTGGGATGGATGGATGCATGCAGGAGGAAATCAATCGATGTTTCTCTCTTTCTGCCTATCTCTGTCTCTTTCTTTCTCTCTTTACCCATTCCTCCTCTCTCTCTCTAAGCTCAGTAGACATACCCTCTGGAGAGGATCTAAAAACTGTGGTGGTCTGGGGAAGGAAGACAGTGTATAGGGACACGGGAAGAGCAACTGTGTGATAACAAGTGTTTGTCCTGCTGTGCAGAGGCAAAGAGACACAGAGAGGGCTTTGCTCTCTCAGCCTTCCTGACCTCGCCTCACCACATCTAACTCATATTCTTTGTAGTTATCTCTTGGTAATAAGTGTGTGTCTCTACCTCCTGGTTCAGGGAGGGTTCCTTTCAGATAGGAGATTTATCTCCTGTGTTCACAGGGACAAAGGAGGGTCAGAGTGTCCTTTTTATATTGGCTGTTTCCGAAATAACTTTAATTCAAAATAATCAATGTGCCAACATGGCATATTTGGGGCAGCAAAGTTCATTCCCCTACAGTATCATACCTCCACATCTTTCAGCTTTACATGTTATTCACAGCTCACCCAATTTTTCCTCTAAAACCCCTGTTCTTCAGTTCATCTGCTGCTGTGGACCATGAGTGAGATCAGGGCACCAGGGTAGCTCACTGGGTGGGGTAGAGTTAGATAAAAGGTGCAGTCCTGAGCTGCTGTGTGGGGGTTGCTGCTGGGGGGAGTATCTTGAATTTTGCGGAGGTTCCAAGGAAGAATGGGAATCTGTGTCTTTGTGATGAAGAAGCCTTATTAATTCTCTCACTAAGCTAGAAACCTGCTCTTCTCCTTGAGGGAGGTGGAGCTCTGCTCATCCCTCAAAGATTTCATCCTTTTTTTAGTGAGGAGGCTCAGAAGGCACTCTCAGAGCCACACACTTCTCTGTGAATGACAATGTGGTTGTGCATTTACGCGCTGGTGATAAACTGTTTGTGGTTCAACCTTTTAAGTAAAAGCACTGAGAAACAGTGATTAGTATCTAGCAATGCTTGTCTGATTGTCTGAAGTTGTTGAAAAAGAAGGTCTTGCTGGTTTGTTCAAACTTCTACTTATTCCCATTAGCAAAGAAAAATGAAGTTACATTTCTCTTAAGCTTGGTGGTATCCTTTATAAATAATCTTTGAGATCAATATAGTGTTGGCCCAATATACTTCATCCTACAAATAGAGTTAGGATTTTGGTTCTCCAACTATATACACAAAGTAAGTCATTACCTCTCTTCCAGATAAGCATGTAAAAAACTTCCTTCCTAGAATATTTCTTAATAGTCAGCATTCTGCTTATGAGTCTCTTTTCAAGGGGATTCACTGTATAGTACAATTTTTGAGAATATACAGCAAGATAATACATACAGTTGGCCTTAAGAATAGCTTATTCAGATTCCAGCCTTGCCTCTTTTTTTTTTTCTTCCAAAAAGAGGTAGAAAGAAGGCACCAAAGAGTATGCCTGCGAAGATCAGCTCTTTATATTTTTAGAAATCTTATCTGTGGGCATCAAAATTAATTTCTTACCAAGCTTTCTCAATAACAGCAATATAATAATATTATAAAAATAGTGATGGTGACACATAACCACTTTCTGTAAGTTTGTCTATGGGAAACCAGGAATTTAGGTTTGAGGTATGTCGTTTGTGATGCGGCAGCAATTAAATCAATGTCATAGTGAAATAAAGAGTACCTTGCACATATTTTTTGTTGATGAAAAAATCACCTGAATATTAAAAGTGGTAGGAAAAAAAAAAAAACTTTGATGCTGCATCTAACTATTGAAGACTTCATCAGGAAGTGTAAGAATTTAAAGTAAATCAACTCAGTCAAGCTTGACATAGTCATGAGTTGTCTCTGCTTCTGGTTCCAGTTGTTTTAGGAGACAGCATCTCAAAATGAGTTGTTGGAAATGCCATCAGATTTTCTCAGGGGACTGTTACGATAGTCGGAACTGTGTTTCTGATGGAGCAGGCATCAAATAAATTGGACCCATGAATATTAATAATTTCTTAAAAGTAAATGCATGGTGACACTAAATCACTAGCCCACAGAAATGGTGGCATTACACTCGAACCACAGTCAGTGCCATTAGGTATAGTTGTCCGTCAGTCCTATAAAACGATCATTTAGAAATCAAGTTCTAACAAGCCATAAACTCAACCTAAAACTAAGCTATACAAAAATTCAAAATTCAGTAATAGTTTGTTTTGGGACTTTTAAATGACAATAAATTATGACTTAAATCATCTTGTAAGACTCTCCTAGAAAGTTTGAACTAATGAACTTTTTCTTTAAATTCTCCTATACCATGTAGTGGCATTGAAAATAAGTCCAAGTATATATAGTATCTTTGTTTTTCAATTAAAAAAACAAAAACAGCCCTGGCTGGTGGCACAGTGGATAAGGCCCTGGCCTACGTGCGAACCCAAAGGTGGCTGGTTCGATTCCCAGTCAGGGCACAAAACCAGGTTGTAAGCCAGGTCTCAAGCCAGCTTTGTGGCTAGAGGCAGGTGAAAGGCAACCATACATTGATGTCTCTCTCCCTCTCTCCCTTCCTCTCTCTCTGGAAATAATAAATAAAATCTTTAAAAAAAAAAAAAAAAACCTTTGAAAGAAGAAATGTACCTTCCATTTGTCTTCTCTAACTCTTCTGAGGTTAACTCAGATGGAAATTTTATCTCTTCTGGCCTCCCAGAGGGAATTAGTGGGACAGGACAGTGAGAAACTAGGAAAATTCCTTGGCAAGTAAACAGGGAAACTGAGACAGAGAGCAGAACACAGTGGCCAGGTGCAGATGGTCACCAGGGTGGAGGGCCTGTCAGGGCAAAGCTGGAAAACAAGGATCTCACCCCCAGGGTAACCTCTCCTCCCTGAAGATATAACATTTAGGCCTCAGTTGTATTTTGGCTCCAGGCCCAGAAAAGAAGCAAAACCAGGTGGGCAAAGCCAAGACTAACTATAGTGACTCAAGACCCCCTGCTCTGTCATGGGCCAAGTCAGTAGAGACCTGACCCTCAAAGGGCACACCCTGAGAACTGGTGAATATGCTACTGAAACCCTCCCCTGAGACCTCCCTTAAGATGCCCGCCTGTAAGAGAGGGAGAGAAAAACCTCAAGACAGAGGACTAAGCAGCATGTGCTGTCCCTCTGGGGAGCAGCCAGAGCCTTTTCCCTTTTCCTTCCCCCACCTCCCCACTTCTTCACAGGAACGGTTCTCCTAAACTCTAAGGCAATGGGCAGCTGGCAGCTTGTCCCAGGCTGATCCCCTGAACACATCCCCAAGGCCCCCTTTTCTCTGACTTCCCAGTGAGCTACGGGCAGGCCAGCCAAGGCTTGGCTTCTTCTCTGCTAAACATGTCCTGGTTTCATTGTCCCCAGCTTTAATAAATGTATCCTTATGCTCACTGGACTCATGTTGTGAAATCTTTCCTACATTAAGTCAAGAACCCACACTCTACAGCTGGCCCTAGGCAGACAACACTCAGGGCCAGGCCCCTGCCTAGTGACATTAGGACAATAAAGACTAATATCCTCAACACTTACCATAGTGGTTAGCAGTTCATTTGAAAGACATAAAAACAGTGACCAGATCATCAGCAAACACTTTTTTTTTTTTTTAAGAGGAGCTGCAAAATATCTCCTAAAATTTCTCTGAGGAAAGTGCCTTATAATATGAAAGGTACAGGAGCAAAACTAGGGGAAAAAGTGGATTTGCATATACCTGTGCTTTTTCCATTTCTCTAGCATGTGTCCCAGCAACTTTGCTAGGGATACAAGACCAAAATCACAATGCTCACAGAGTTCTGCGTAAGGGAGAAAGACCCACATAATATTTTTAAAAGTGAAACTCATCAACAGATGTATAGAACACTCTGGAAATAAAAGGAAATGTGGGACAGGAGTGTGCTAAAATTGAGGAAAGTTAAGCCAGACAAAATGAATTGGAGAAAAAAGCACATGGGAAAATGAAGAATGGGAAACCATTCCTTAAAGGAAATTGCTGTAGTGTGGGGAATGTTCCGCTAAGTGCCTGTACTGCGGACTGTAAATAGGTGTTCCATGTGAAGGGGCAGTTGTGGGGAAGTGAGTTGAGGGTGCAACATCTCAAATTCCGTTTTTGGAGAGTCTCAAACCACATAACCAATTTAAAGTCTCTGAGATGTCCCCTGCCAAGAAAACCACCTAAATTGGTTTAATCCAGGGTCTTTCCAAAGTCAGTCAAGCATGGAATCCTTATAATATTCTGTGGAATGATTTCTGTTCAGTGGTTCAGGGAATACTGTCTGCTGGGGGCGAAGGGGCTGGAATGCTTGGCCCAGGCCAGGCTCTAGGAAGCTTTATAGGCCCTGCTCCAATTTTGAATTTTCCTTTGTGTAAAAATTTGAGTATCTTAATGTCCCCTATCTGAAATAGAATTTTGTAATTACACTGAGGTCCTTTGCTTTGGAGAGGGATAAAAGGAAGCTGTGGACCTCTTATCCTCAGGGGACTCACAGCTAAATGCTAAATGCAGAGACAGAAATGCAAGCTATCTTGACAGTAAGATAATTGTTTTCAATAGAGCTTTTGCAGAATGCTTAAGGAGAATGCTCCCTTGTATTCTGTGGGGACTTGGTGACAAGGTGATACTTCGTCCAGATTTACATGGCTGCAGGTTGGACAAGGAAGGCTGGGTGAGAGCAGGGGGCTCCGGGGGCGGGGGGCAGGATCATGGAGCGAGGAAGGTTAAAACCTTACAGATTGTCAGGAGAAGTGTGTGGGGAATGGATAAGGAAGGAGTGTCTTAGAATTCTGAAAGCTTTTGCCTTGAGTAAGTTAGTATCAAATACTCTTATTGATTGCATCTCCTAGACTCTTGCGTGGCGCAGAATAGACATAAAGAAAAGACTCGCAGGTGTAGCTCCATTGGTTAGAGCATCATCCCATTACCAGAAGGTGGTGGGTTCAATTCCCAGTCAGGGCTCATGCCTGGGTTGCTGGTTTGATCTTATCTGGGCATGTTTCATCCCTGTGTACAGGAGGCAACCGACTGATGCTCCTCTCTCCTCCTCTATCCCTTCCTCTCTCTCTAAAAGAATGGAAAAAAAAGTTCTAAGTGAGGAATTTTAAAAATGTAAGAAGGAATGAGTGGATTGATTAAATTATATTTTATAACGTGTATTCCTGGGCCTCATAGTATTAATGACTACTTTAAGTTCCATGAATAATGTTACAGTCTTTCAATTTGTGTGTGCAAACCTTCTAAGAGTCTTACTATGAGTATTATCCTATCTATACCACCATATCTTGCTCAAGGTTTGTAAATTCTTACTTCTAGGTATTTGTTATCTTGAATTTACTTAACGTTCTTAGTTTTCCAGAAGATATTACTATTACAGAATAGTAACTGGAGTCTCCCTTCCCACTGCCACCCTCTAGGCAAAATTCCAGAGGCAAAGGTTTGGTGATAAAGGAAAGGAGTCTTTGTTCAAAGGCTTCACACTTTTGGAATAACAGCTTTCCACATGCATTAGTTACTTAGACCTATCAAGGCTCAACTCCAACCTAGTTACAGCTTTAATCACTTAAGCCTATCAATTAAGGCTAGAAACCTTTTCTTTGAGATCACAAAGGTAGTTTCCCATATTGTTCAGTGAATTATTATTGGTGATTTTGTCATATTAGTTTTTTCTTTTTTGTATAGGATGTCAAGGAGCAGTCTTAATTTTATTTTCTTGTGGGCATAAGCAATTGTACCAGTGCCATTAATTGAATGGTTCTCTCTCTTTTCCCTGATTACCCTTAGGACCAGCTCTTTTATCAGTCAAGTGCCCATATGTGTGGGAATGATTCTGACATTTCTGTTTTTTGCATTAGTCAATGTGTTTATCTCTCTGTCAGTTGCACATGATCTCTGTTGTTCCTGAGTTGTAGTAACTCTTGAGGTCCTCCGTGGCTAGTCCCCTCACCCCTTTTCTGGAGATATTTGTCTCTTTTTTTATATAAATATTTTGTTGAGATTTTGAGTATAATTGCCATTTAATCTATGTCATTTTCTGAAGAGTTAACTTTATGATATTAAGTCAAATAACTGATGAGTCAATCTGTTTTATATTTCCTTAAAATTTTTAAGTAAAATTCTATAATTTCTTCTTAGAAGTTTCCAATATTTTAGGTTTATCTCTGGATACTTTATGGTTTTCTATGCTATGATAGATAATAGCTTTTTAAAAGTTTTACTCTCTACTTACACATTGCTGGCATTTCTAATGGAATTTATTTTATTATATTTTGTAATCTAGGGACCTTGCTTAACTCTATTAATTCTTGAATATAGATTCTTTTGAATTTTAACATCAACCTTTGAATGACAGTTTTGGCATGTCTGTCTAGTCCCAATGGTTAATTTCCTTTCCTTGACTTCCTTGCTGACTAGGCACATCACCAGAAGTAGTCATGGGGCTACTTTGCCTTTTTTTTTTTTCTTTTTAAAGATTTTATTTATTATTTTTCGAGAGAGGGGAGGGGAGAGAGGCAGAGAGGGAGAGAGACATCAATATATGGTTGCCTTTCACCTGCCTCTGGCTACAGACCTGACTGGAGACCTGGCTTGCAACCTGGTTATGTGCCCTGGCTGAGGATTTGAACCAGCAACCTTTGGGTTCTCAGGCCAGTGCCTTATCTACTGTGCTACCAGCCAGGGCCTTACTTTGCCTTTTTATGATCTGAATATTTCTTATGTTTTACTTTTAAGAATGATGCTCATTATAGATTTTTTTGTAGATAACCTATATCGTGTTAACATGAATAGATGCAAATACTTTTTCTCTATCTATTAAAATTATCCTACATTTTTCTTCTTTAATTTTTAAGTTTTTGAACTACATTTTCTAATTTTCCATCATTAAAACAACCTGGCATTTCTGAAAACATCCAACTTGGTCACCATAAATTACTTTAAAAAAATTCATTATTGACTTTTGTTAGAAAAATTTATTTAGAATTTTATATCTACATTTGAGTGTACTTTGTAATTTTTGTTTTCCTGTGTTGTCCTTATTGGGTTACAATGAGTTAGGGCTGTGTTCCCTGTTTTCCTTTACTCTGACTTAGTTCGTATGAAGCTGGAATTACTTCTTCCTTGAATAATGTTTGGATGTTGCTGTGATCCTGAGAAGTTTTCAGCAGGTATGTGATCTGTTTGGCATAACTTTTGGCACCGTACTGTGTTCAAGAGAAGCCCTTAGAATTGGAACCAGTTCAGGATTCCATTAATTTACTGGTGCTGATAGGTTAAAGAAGGCTGGTATGAACTTCTCAGCAAACTTTTGCAAGCCATATCTGAGGGGCGGGAGAATTGGAAGACTTCCATAATCTACATTGATGAAATGGGCTATCACAGGTAGTCTGATTTCCTTACTTCCTCATTAGAGTTCTAACATCCTTCAGTATATTATTATTGTTACATTTGAATTCCATCAAGGATGTGAACTGGAATGGTGGGAGGTGGTGACATTCTGCAGTTGTTGAAGCAAAGTGCTCCCCCTTGCTATGATGACCCCTCCTGGTGGAGAGGCTAGATGCACCTGGGCAGGGGCCAGGCCACTATCAAATCCTCCTAATAGGAAGCAGATCCCTTAGATTACATGGAGCTGACACATGAACATGTTGTTTCCCAAGTTCATGGCCCCAAGGAAATCTCTAAAGGAAATAGTTCACTGTCAGATCTTGTAACATAATTATTTGACTATACATTTTCTGTAGTTTAAATGAATTATCACTAAACTTTACTTGAGTGATACCCTGTGTAATTTATATTTTATTTTAGAAATATTTGTGTTCATATGGGCAGATTAAATTGAAAGTGCCAGCCATTTTGCCAGTTAGTCAGATGTCAGTGTTTTGGCCACTTAATTTCAAGGTATGCTGACACACAGGTTCTTCTTTCCAAATACAAGAAACAGCATTTGCCATTTCTAGGAGCCTTTTAATAAATGGAATAGGAAATAGAAGGTAAAAGAAAATCATAGGCAGCTTTTTGAAAGCTCCCAATTGAGATCAAAATCATGCTTCTATGAACCTCCCCAAATCACCTCACAGAGTTCAAATAGATAACAAGCTCATCCTATACCTCTTTCAGAGACACCCCAGACTTCCCCAGTGCCGGCTGGTTCCCTGATTGCAGTGAGCCAGCAAACCCAGCATGGACCTACTATAGTCTCCCCTGGTCACCCTTGGATGAAGGGTGTTGATACTTATGATATTATTATGTAGTTATTATGTAGTTATTTATTTTTTGGTCCTTGTGAAAAATTAAAGGCAGAAGGACCCATTGTAGGAGGAAAGCTTATAAAGGAAAATTAATGGTAAAAACTGAATGAATGATTCATTTCAATAAAAGCCACTTCCCAAATTGTTTCCCTTTCAGAGTTGCGTACCTGCTGTCGCTTCAGTGTCTGGGAAAGCCAGTGTCTCCATGGCAGGTTTGCAGACGTGGTGTGATTCACGTTGCAGATAGGAGGAGGCAGTGACCCTTTAAAACCTAGTTAGAAAAAGTTCTTTCCAAAAGCTATAGATTGTGCTGATTATGATCTTAGCAGGTTTCAACCTGCTATCCAGGTCTGGAACTTGAGACAAGTTAAGATCAACAAGCTCTTTGCGGTCAAGTTTCATTAATTAGAGTTTGCTGCCAAGTCATAGTTGAGAGGCCAGCCGACTTCCATGCCTGGTGCCTTTCCACGCTTGCCAACCTGAGCTGTGGGGACCTGGCTGGGATGCTGGGCCTTTTCTGCAGACCAGCAGTCCCTGGCCTGCACTGTCTCCAAGCCCCTGGGTATCTGGTGCTTTGCTGCTAATGAGTGAAGGCAAAGCTTCGAAAGGATAAGAAGTCAGTAGTCCAGTTTGGGAGGTATTTCCTAAAGGTCAAAATAAAGCATTTTTAATCCTTTATCTAGACAGTTTAAAAAGAAATTAAGCCGACTTTTATTTTTTTCAGGTCACTTTTTAGGGAATATGCAAAATCTTCAGGCATAGCTGCCTCCCTTTGTAAGGCAAACATGAGTTTTTTTCCTTGCCAGTTTTATTATGTCATTGAATTAATAATGTAAAGACTAGATCAGAAGTCAATTTGGCAGCTGTGCCTTTAGGGAAATTTTTGGAAGAGTGACCTTCCATTTTTAATAAGCATGTTATTACATTTGGAATTAAATTACTGAGAGCCAACCTATCCTCTTGAATTTGCTATTAGCCATTTTTTTCCCTTTTATTTTTAACTAACTAGAACAAGTTGAAGCCAGTTGTTTCTAACAGCATGCAGTCGGAGCAGAACTCAGTGCCTTTTACTGTCAGACCCTTTATTTTAGATGAGCTTAACTCTTCTAAATGTTAGAATTTTGCAAGTCTTCTACAAAGCACATATTCCCCGCCCCCCTTAATTAAAGTGGAATGGGATAATACATATTACTTTGCCCACTTTTATATTTGGGTGCCTTCTCAAGCTTGAGTTTTCTTGCCTGAAGTAAAACACACCCTCTTCATTAAAATCTTGTTGTGATTCTAGAATTCACACAGAAAATAAATGAGCCAGGAAGTCCAATGTTATATACTGTAATAGATCTGGAGAGAGGGTTTAAGTCATCAAATATTAGAACTTAACTTAAAACATCAGTTCTTTTTTTTTGTTGTATTAAAAAGCTTTGTGTAGTGTGTCGCTTTTATTAGGTGGTTACACCAGAAGGTGTGATGGTGGGTCAGGCTGCCTGAGCTTGCTCAGCCAGTGGCCCTGGGCATATGGGACAAGTTTGCTGTTGGTATTCTTTATTTGGCCTATAAACTAGGAAGGATGGCTCAGATTTAAATAAATGTTCAATACATTTATTGTGAGTGAGCTCTGTTCATTAGTCTGCCTAGAATGGGTTCTTGGCTTGTGATACTCAAGGCCACTAGGCTGCCTAGTGTGCGGGCTCCAGCCTCAGGAGGGTATGCACCCTTGTGCACCCTTGTGCTCTGCAAAGGGTGCACAATAGGTGTGCATCCTTGTGCTCCGCAAAGAAGAGCGACACCCCTTCCCTGACAGAAACTGCCAGGTGGAACCATGCAAGATAGACTCAGTCTATGTGCTTCCTGGTTGACTTTGCCCTGGAATGTGTAAGTTGTAGGTGGCAGTCCAGGCAGCAATATTATTAGAGGGTGCCAGGCCATGTGTAGAATCCTTTTGTTGAAGCCCAGACTGTCCACACTGATCTTGTCCATCTTCCTCTTCCCACCTGGACATGGTCTCCCAGGCTTCCGACTTGGCTCCAGGTTGCTGTTCTCTTTGGGAGCTTCCAAGGGTCATGTCCCGTCAAGTGTTTCTGTCGATCATTCTGAAGTTGTTGCAGGACCCCATCATGGTTGCACTGCCTGGATCATTCTGGCACCTCTCACACTTGTCAAAGATGCATTCATTCTCGTGCAGAGAACACAGCTTGCTTGTACCTTGGGACCTGGTGGGTCTCGATGGGCTGGCTGTCCATGCCGCAATCTCAGATCTTCGTGACAGGCAGTGTTGCTCAGGCAGGCCAGGAGCCCAGTTATGCAGCCGCGTGGTCCCCTTGCTGCTGCTGCATACAAACACAGGGCACTTGTGCTGGAGGAGCTTGGCCTGGTGATCACCTCCACCGGCTCCTCCATGCTCCGGGGCTTAATGTCCACTGTGTTAAAGCTTCTGCGTGTGACCTATCAATGTCGCAGATTAATTCTCAGGTCGTTGGCAGAAAGGTATGTTTTATGATTACTGAAATGTAAGTTATATTGTTTCCTGTGAGCATTTGCAAAAATTTGTCATGGGCTTGCTCTTCCATGAAGTCCATGGGCTTCAATATTGGGACCCGCAGTGCTCTGTAGTTCTCTGTGGGGCTTGAAGTCCATCTTCATCTTTCCAAGTATAACCTGGAACCTCTTTTATGTCATTTCCTTATTTTCCATTAGTTACTAGTTTTATCATTTGTAGAGAGTAGAAAATGAGCAGCATTCTGTTGTGGTTACCACCTAATTTTATTAATTTTTCTCAAGTTCTGGGCTTTTCAAATAAACTTTGGCTCATGATTTTGAAAGGTACTGTAAATGTTATATTCTCCCCTAGGATGAGGGTGTCTTTTTACTCTTGTTCCTACTGAAACATAACTGCCTGCCACCCTTGTCTCCTGTTGCAAGATCTCCAGAGTAATTAAATTTAACAGTTGAGATGATGTTAGCTTCTGCCATGTCCTTGTCTGTGGCCCCCTTGACCAGTGGGAAGCCCTGAAGCAGGTCGTGTTCACCTGTGGGGCAGCCACTTTCTCATGCCTCAGTCCGGCCACCATTGCCAAAGCGCCAATTCTTATGGTATGTGGTGCTGGGCTGACATATAATAATGGAAACCCAGGGGGCAATTGAAAAATCACTAGCTAGCAAGTTGTATCTATTTAAATATCAGATAATACTCCTTAAATAAGGCATGTTGGCATAGAGAAATGACAATGTGAAACTAAAAATTTAGATTCCATACTATCAACCTAAAACAAACTAAAAGTGTACTTATTTCAGGTCAACTAAAGATGAGAAACTATCAAAAAAAAATAGTAGAAAACAAAAAGATATTATGCTCAGATATGAAAACATGAAAGAGTAAACCAAGTTATAAATCTAGAAATAGCTCCTCACTGTAACAAGACCTCCTTGAGAGCAGAACCTGTCAGGTTGTCTTGGTTTCTGAGACCTATCGCAGAAAAGCTACTTAGGAAAAGCCCACATATTGACTGAGGGAGGTTAATCGTTGCTACAAGCCCAAGTGCCAGTGTATATACCAGCCAGTGTGGAGCCTAATATATATTTTTAAAGATTTTATTTATTATTTTTAGAGAGAGGGGAAGGGAGAAAGGCAAAGAGGGAGAGAAACATCAATGTATGGTTGCCTTTCACCTGCCTCCAGCTACGGACCTGGCTGGAGACCTGGCTTGCAACCTGGTTATGTACCCTGGCTGGGAATAGAACCAGCAACCTTTGGGTTTGAAGGCTGGTGCCTTATCCACTGTGCCACCAGCCAGGGCCTGTAGCCTAATATTTATCTTTTCTCTCTCACTTATTAGCTTATGGCATCTAAATCATATCCTAAATAAAGTGAAAATTGCTTTTAGAAAAGAATGAAAAACAGATTAGGAACCTAAGCAGAATTAAATCAGTGCATATCTCTAAAGAAACTATCTTTCCTTCTATCACTGGTGTAAAGGAAAATTTAAAAGATGCGAGATCAGCCTTGGCTGGTGTGGCTCAGTGAATTGAGTGGCTGGCCTGCAAAATGAAGTATCTGGTCCAAAGCTTTTGTGTGCTGGGAGTTTTTTGATTACTGCTTCAATTTCACTAGTTATTACTGGTCTATTCAGACTTCCTGCTTCTTCTTAATTCAGTTTTTAAAGATCATATGTTTCTGGAAATGTATCCATTTCACCTAGGTTTTCCAGCTTCTTGGCATGTAGTTATTTGTAGTAATTTCTTACAATCTTTTGTATTTCTGTGCTATCAGTTGTAACTTCTTTTTCATTTCTGATTTTATTTATTTGGGTCCTCTCAGTGTTTTTCTTGATGAGTCTGTTTAAAGGTTTGTCAATTTTGTTTATCTTTTCAAAGCACCAGCTCCTGTGTTCATTGATTTCTTGAATTATTTTTTCAGTCTCTATGTCATTTAATTCTGCTCTGATCTTGATAACTTCCTTCCTTCTGTTCACTCTGGGCTCTGTTTGTTGTTGTTCCTCTAGTTCTTGTAGCTTTATGGTTAGGCTGTTTATTTGAGATTCTTCTATACTCTTGGATAAGCCTGTATTTGTTATTACTTTCCTTGAAGGACTGCCTTTCCTGTGTCATGTGGGTTTTGGGTTGTTGGGTGTTCATTTTTATTTATTTCCAGGTACTTTTAAAATTTCTTCCTTGATCTTATTGTCAACTCATTCATTATTTAATAACCTGTTATTCAATCTCCATGTATTTGAATGTGTTTGAGTTTTTTCCTTGAAGTTGGTTTCTAGTTTCAAGCCACTGATCTGAGAAAATGCTTCATGTGATTTTAATTTTCTTAAATTTGTTGTGGCTTGTTTTGTGTCCTACTATGTGGTCTATTTTTGAAAATGTTCCATGTGTATTTGAAAAGAATGTATATTTTGCTTCTTTGGGTGAAAGGTTCTATATCTATCAATTAGGTCTATTGATCTAGAGTGTTGTTTAATGCCTCAATTTCCTTATTGATTCTTTGTTTGGAAGATCTATCCATTGTTGACAGTAGGGTGTTGAAATCCTCTACAATGACTGTGTTGTTGTCAATATCTCCCTTGAAGTCTTACAAGATTTCTTTTATATATTTAGGTGCTCCTGTTTTGGGGTGCATATGTGTTTACAAGGGTTATAGCCTATTCCTGGATTACTCTCTTAGGCATTATGAAGTTGATGTTGTCTGTCTCTTGTTATGGCCTTTGTTTTGAAGTCTATGTCATCTGATAGAAGTATTGCCACCCCAGTTTTTTCATGTCCATTTGCTTGAAATGATTTTTTCTATCTCTTCACTTTTAGCCTGTGTAGTTCTCTTGTTCTGAGGTGGGTCTGTTATAGACAGCTTATGTGCAGGTCATTTTCTTATCTGTTCAGCTACTCTATGAGTTTTGATTAGAACATTTAATCCATTATATTTAAGGTTATTAATTGACGGATACCTATCCATTGCCATTTTTTTCCCTTTGTACTTATGTCTCCCACCCCCTCTTTTCCTCCATCTTCATCTTCTTAAAGCAAACTCTTTAGCATCTCTTGCAATGTTGTTTTGTTATTTTGATGGAAATGTGTTCTTTTAGCCATTTTTTCCTCCTGGAAACTTATTTTGCCTTTCATTTTAAATGTGAGCCTTGCTGGATAGAGTAGTCTTGGTTGCAGGCATTTGCTTTTTTGTTTTTGTTTTTTGCCTTTTAATTATTTTTATTACTCAAAAAAGCTTCATTTTTATTTTGCTTTCTGACTCTGTGCTTGTGTCTTCAATACTTTCACAACAATTTTCTGCTTTTCAGTAAGGAAAGCATGCTTGAGCCTGTCACAGACACATTTAGCACACATGGATCCACCACAGGCCCTGCTGGCATGCTTTTTTGTTTTAGACCACCTCATTAGAACTTTAGGTCTCACAGCATGAACTCCTCGAAGTCGGCCTGGGCACACTCCACATGCAGATTTTAGTGTTTTCCCAACCTTTTTGGTATAAAGGTAAACAATTCTATTGCCAGGGGTTTGGGACAGTCTAGTTTTGTTAGAGCCTATATTTTAGTACAGCCTCTGATGATACGTCAAATGCTGGACTATTGTGAATGCCTAACAATGCCTTTCCTCAGCATTTGCTTTTTATTGCTTAGAATACTTCTTGCCATTCTCTTTTGGCTCATAGTGTATCTGTTGAGAAATAAGCTGATAGATTTATCTGAGCTTTTTGTATGTTACTAGCTGTTTCTCTTTGCTGTCTTTACAATTCTCTCTTTGTCTTTAAATTTTGCCATCTTAATTAATGATGTTTCTTGGAGTGGGCCTCTTTGGGTTCATCTTCATTGGGACTCTCTGTGCTTCTTGGACTTGTGTGATTCTTCCCTCATCAAGTAAGGGAAGTTTACTGTTTCTACTTTTTCAAACAGGTTTTCTATTCCTTGCTCCTCCTCTTCTCCTGGTATCCCTATGTTGTGGATATTATTATGTTTCATGTCCTGTAGGTCCCTTAAACTACCTTCATTCTTTTTTTGTGTGTGTTGTTTGGCCTCTCTGTCTGGGATTTTTTTTTTACCTTGTCATCCAGCTTGCTGATCCAATCCTCTGCTTCATTTAGCCTGCTTTTAATTTCTCTTGGTATATTCTTCACTTCAGGTAGTGTAGTCTTCCTAAGTGTCCATAATGTTCCCTATAATTCTCACTCCACTCACTCAAATCATTAATTGGAACTCTATGTCTGATAGATTGCTTGCCTCCATTTCATTTAACACTCTTTCTGGGTATTCATCCTTCCTTTTGGTTGGGTTTTTGTTGTTGTTGTTTCCTCATTTTAAGTGACTCTTCTTGTTTGTTTCTGCTTCTTAGATTAGTCTACTTTGACTCCCTCTCTTTGTGGAGTGACCTTCTGTGGGAGAAGACCTGTGGCACTCAGTGGGGCACTCTCCTTGATCTTTTGAGCTGGATGCTCTTGGGATGCTTATGATGCCATTTATGTGGGTTTTCTGGTTATAATTGGGTTTGGGTGGTTGTTGGGTCATTCTTTGGTGGAATCTTCCTCCTGGCTGGCTGAATGAGAGTCACACCACTCATCATGTCTTGTATGCTGTTATATAGGTGCTGCCAGAACTAGACAGAACATCTCAGGAATCAAAACCCACACCTACAATAATAATTTCACCCACAAGCTCACTATCACCAGCAAATGAGCAAATATTAATAAAGGTGTAAAGAGATTAATACTATGATAAGAAAGGAAAAATGAATATGAGATGACTAAGTGAAAGAAAAATGATTTTTAAGAGGGTAGAAGGAGTAGAAATAGAAACAAGGTGAAGAAAGAAAATAGAATTTACATCATAGATTTTTTGAAAAGGGTGGGGGGAGAAGGCAAAATGGAGAAAGAAAAGGAAAGAGTAGAGTATGAAGTTCAAAACAATTTTTAAATAGTGATAAAAATAGAAACCAACTTGGAGACAAAGATTCATTACAACATTATCAATGATAAATGAGCAAAGATCAATATAGGTGGAATGGGAATAAGAAGGAAAAGAGAAAGAAAAAGCTTATGAGATGTCTAGAGGGAAGAAAAATGACTTTGAAAGTATAGAGGGAGGAAAAGTACAAAGAGTGAAGAATGAAAACCAGGCTAAGACAGGGAAAAAGTAAAATTTTAAATGAAAAAAAAAAAAAAAGTGCAGGACAAAGGCAAAATGGAGTAGAAGGGAACAGTAAAGTTTGAAATTTGAATAAAAAATAGTGAAAATCTAGGAATAAAATTGAAGAAATGCAACAAGAAGCACCATATAAATATGCAATGAGCAAAGCTTAATAAAGGTGAAGAAAGAAAAAGGTATTTTAAGAATGGGAAGAATGATGTGAGATAACTAATGATAAGAGCAGTGGTTTTAAGAGGCTGGAGAGGGGAGAAATAGTAAGAGTATAAAATAGAAACAAGTCATAGCAAGAGAAAAAATAAAATTTAAAACAAAAATAAGAGGAAGGAAGAAGGCAAAATTGAGTAAGAGAGGGGAAGAACAAAATATGAGATTTTGAATAAGCTAATGTTAAAAAAAAAACAGTGAAATAATAGGAGCAGCTTGAAGGAACAGAAACAAATGTTAAAAATCTATGCGGGAGAGAAAATAATGCAAATAATGAAGACCTCTGTGGAATTCATCTCAGTAGAATCCAACGTTTACTGCTGATTATCTTTCTGGATATGCCCTGGCGCAGTCAGATGGTGTCCTAGTCTGGCTCTAGGCAGCCTGTTTGAGACTACAAGTGATCCACACAATCTGTGGCTGTCTCCTTCAGATTTGGCTGGTCCCCACTGTTCTGCCCTTCTGGCTTTCCATCAGCACAGGGCCCAGGAGTGGTTTATTTAATGACCTTAGAGGACTGCCAGTTTCTTCTCTACCTGCCTCCAGAGGGGGCCTTTCATGTGATCCGGAGGGTGGGAACCCTGGGTCACCCTGGGTGGGGCACTGTTCAGTATTCAGGGAAGGCCATGAGGGTGTTTTCCTACCCCATCACCACACATCTTGGTCTGTTCCAGATTCTTTTCTGCTTGGCACAGACAGCAGCTCTAAGTGCTGAGGCTAGGCAGGGCTCTGAACACCCCTTGTTGTGCCTGTCTTTAACTCTCTGCTGAGTTTAGTGGATCAGAGCCCCCAAAATAGTGTAGCTCGTAGTGTCTGGTAAAGGGCCCTTTCAGAACCTTTCCCTCTGTCCCCAGCAGATATGCACCCATCAGGGTGCTCCTGAGCCTCACTGATCTGCAGAGACTAATCTCACAGGTTGTGGCTGGGCCTGTCTGTCTGTAAAGAGGACCTATTTCACTGCAGGGAATTTCAGGCATTTAACTCCTGGTCACGCAGTCTGCAGCCTGCTGCTGTCAGTGGAGATGTGGGCCTGAACTCTCCACTCTGTATAGTAGCCTGTTAGCCAGCCATGCTAGGTTGGGTCTTTTCAGTGTGACACTATCACTCTGGGTTCTTTGTTGGCAGAGCCGTTGCGTGGACACACACTGGAGCGCAGGGTCCCTGCTGAGTCTCACCTTTAAAAGAGTTTCTGTGGCTCCCCCACACTGCAGCACCAAGCCTTGGGGGGCCTGTTCTCCACACACTTCCCTTCCCTTCCCCCCAAAACACAAAGTCTCAGTCAGGCCTGACCACAGCCTGCCAGAGCCTCCAACAGTTTTAGATAAAGTTTTCTCTGGATCTCTCTCAGATGGCTCTAAGAAGAGTTAAGCAGCAGTGCTATAACATGGGGGGTGGGGGTGGGGTGCTCGCATCTATCCTCCACTGAGCCTCATCCTTGTTTGGGCCTGTTCCCTACGTGCTGTCTCCACCGCTGGACCTCTAGGCTCCTGAGCTAATCCTCAGCATCCTCAGTCAGATTCTGTCCTGTTCATGATTCCCTGGTGCCTGGGGTCAGTGAGGTGACAGCCCCTTCCGTGGTCCCCAGTAAGTACCATGGTCCCCAGATCCTGGCTCCTGGTGGGGACAGGATGCATGGCTCTGCATGGGGCGGAGGGCACAGAGACACATCTGCGTGCTGAGGTGCAGGCTATCTGGAGGCTTCTTCCTGAGGGGAGATATTCTCAAGTCCTCAAAAAAGCTCCTGCCTCAAATCTGCACAGCCAGGAGGGCTGGGTTGGGTAGTGGGGCAGCAGCTGCTCTACTCTCCAGTGCCCTGCAGGTGGGCAGGCTCTTGTCCACTCACACACACGCCCCATACACTTGTCTGTGTACACACTCACACATGCTCTCACACATGCTTAGCTGGGTTTTCAAGTTGATTGCTCTGTGGTTTAGCTGCACAACTGGTCTGGGTCTGGGAGCAAGTGGATAGAGCTTCCAGCTACTCTGCAGTGATCTTGGATCTCTTACTAATTTTTATTTAGATTTTTTGTTACGAAGACAAGATTGTTCGTGAAATGTTCTGCATAACTGACAAAAACATGACTGGAAATTAATAGTGAGCTTCTGTTATCTGAAGCCATTATTCTGGGGAGTATGAGATCACAATCACTGGCCTAGAGTGAGTTAGCCATTAATCTAATCTGGGGAAAAAAATGAGTGCTTGGCAACTAATAAACCTTACACACCAGAGCACTGCTGGGCAGTTATCATTAGGCTGCAAATGACCCTTAAAACTCTGAGCTGATGGGGAAAAAAAAACAAAAATAGAAACAAATAAAAAAAACTTCTCAGCTGGTGGGTCTAACGTAGAGCACCTGAAAAGATGAAAGAAACCTAGGTCTATGTTGAGGGTGGCTTCTGGTATTTCGTAATATTTGTATCCAACATTCTTTTATAACACAGAATAAAATCCTTATATGAACATAGCTCATTTCCGTGCTTCCTGTCAATAAACAGATGGCAACAGTCCAAATACAAAGGAAAAGGAATCATCTAGAACTTAAATAGCAGGAAGGCAATGTGGAGATGGACTTTTAATTACCTATCCTGCACTTTGTGTTGGGTACCATTGGGCAACCATCCTGGGGAACAGATATAGGTATTCACGTTGGATGGGGGTGGCTCAATTTGGCCTATTGAGAAAATCAGGGCTCAGAGGTGATAGTATCTTGGCCAAGATCATACACATAACAAGTGGCAGAGCTGAGATTCAAATTCAGTTCCAAAGTTGATGACATTTCTGAATATGTAGGTTTAATAAGATTCACCTAACACCTCTGAAAGTTAATTTGCTGCAAATGTGACTTTTGCCTCAATATTAATTCAACTTTTTTTCTTGTGAGTTATCTCAAGTTTGTTCTATTCATAAACTTTGAATTAAACCTAATTTTATTACTGAGCAAGTCTCATTTAGGAATGTGTGGATGGGTGAGGTATTCTTCAAGTCAGCTTTGTAATTGAAAATTGAGTGACTAGGGTAGGAATGTCTCAATTTAACCTCATTAACAGCTGTAATATTCAAATTGTCTCATAATCCATCTCCTTTTATGTTTCACTGAAAAAGAATCTGGCTACAGGCTTTTTAGACCTGGATCTCCAGGGTTGCATCTGAAATTCTGGGATCACAGAGTAGCTTGTTTTTGAGGACTAGAATTCTATTTGCCCTAGACCCATTATTTGGTGATATAAAGTGATAGGCAATAGGACTTCATTACAACCCATTATATGCAGAACTAATGAATTTTGCCTTTACTGTAGCCATTTTCTGAGAACAAAGATATTTTTGAGGGTCTCCTTAATAGGAATATCTAATAATCATTGATGACTTCAAACTTAAAACTTTTATGAGTTACTATAGCAGAATGAGAGTGAAAAATTCTAAAGTTTAACGGGAAATTATAGAAGTTAGAAGGTAAATGATTAAAATAGTAATTTACTTTTTTGCATGTTAAGTGAAATACTTATACCTTAAGTATTGATTAGGTTTAGGGTAGAATATGAAATTAGATAGAATGGTAATGATATTTGAGACTTTTATCATTGCCTTCCCCACCCTTACTTCTCCTGGTGTGGGGGTGGGTCACTGTCAGAAGGTGTCTCTCTTTAGGCCTGCCTATAATACTGACCTAAGCATACTGGGCACAAAATAGACAGAATCAACTATGTGAGGTGATGGATGTGTTAACTATCTTGATCTTGGTAATCATTCTACAATGTATGTGTATATTAACTCATTATGTTTTATACTTTAAATATGTACAATTATATTTGTCAATTATTCCTTGATGAAGTTGAAGATAAACAATGCTCTCAATACAGACAGCAGCTGCTGGAGCAGTGATTGCTAGAGCTGAAACATCAGAGGAAGTTTGGATCAATTGGGCTATTGTGAATCACAGGAAGACAAAACTGTGCAGGCAGAGGGAACCACTTGATGGAAAAGATCTAGAAAGACCTCCATAGAGAACCAGAGATACCATCCAAAAGATATGAAAGGTTTGTCCACTCACACATTGCTGCCACAGTTTCTGGCTCCCTGAGGCTTGGCTTTTATTTTCTCCTGTGTATCTGTTGACCACACACCCTTTACCTTGAGGGAACATGTGACAGAACTAAACTTTCTTGGATGGTAGAGAGCCTTAACTGCTGGTAGAAGTGACACTTAAAAAGGTATCTGTTGCATACACTCAAGATCATGCATGCTTTGGTCTAGGATGTGAATGAAGAATGTGGCATCAGAGATAACCAAAGCCTGTGAGACCAGGAGCAGCATGGCCATGACTTCTTTCAGAGCTCAGCTGTACAAGGCAGGGGAAACAGTGAAGACCATATCCAGCAGAGTCCTGGGTGGTGGGAGTCTACAGGCACAGTGAGGTGCAGCTGCATAGAGAACCTTATCATTTTTCTTTGAAGGGCAGGGTAGCTATTTCCTGAGAAGCATTGCTATTCAAGTTAATATCCAGCTGTTCAGGATTATGTCAGCAGACCTAGAAGTCATGACAGATCGTTCAGCTTTTTTGATTATTTTAGAATCCATAGGTTGGAATTGGGACAATGTATTATTTTTATCAAGTATAAAGATGCTTCATGCACACTTTCATTCCCTGGTGCATGACTTCCGTTCTGATCTTAGCAACATGTGTGAAATGTGGACAAGGTTATGGGGCTCATGGGGAGCAACACTAATAGGTGTTTGCACAGTTGTGCCTGTGCCAGGAAGGGCTTCCTCTGAACCCCTACATCTCCTGTCATCCAACTCTGAATTCAGAAATCATGGATTTTAAAGTTGCATACAATTACCATGTTGACTAAATTCTTTAATCCACAGCTAGGTTTTTAAGCCTTGGATAGTCATAAAATATGTGCTGAAAAGTTTAAGGTTAAGACTGGTGTTTCTTTCCTTTGTTTTATATTGGCCAATGGGAGACCAACCATCAAGGGATTGTAAGCCAATCTTAAAAACATTACCCAGGCCAAGGCTGGTTTATTTTATATTTTCAGTATTAACATGGTATATGATGAAGGGATTAAATTTCATGGGAAGCTCTTCCTTAGATTGTAATTGTCTAATGACTTCAGTTTAAACTTTACAATCTAAAATACTGGGATTTATTATAATAATTATTTGAATTTTTGGCTTAAAAGTAGGCATTTTTTTGGGTATTTTCCTTGTTTTCATTATTATACTGTATGTTAAACACTCAGCCTTTTGATAACACCAGCTGTAATATGACAAGTGAACAGTAATTTAGTTTTGCTTTCAGGGAAATATGGCAAAAGCGTAAAACTTTAGCAACTAGGTTAAAGTTTTCTGGATAGAGGCAAGGTTGAGATGATCCTAAAGCTACTTCTGATATGACTTTATTATTTTTAAAGAGTTGATTTATTTGTAGAGAGGTAAAGAGAGGAAGAAAAACATCGATGTGTGGTTGTGTTTTGCCAACTGGGGACCTGGCACTCAACCTAGGCATGTGCCCTGACTGGGAATAGAACCAGCAACCCTTTGGTTTTCAAGCCGGTTCTCAGTCCACTGAGCCACACCAGCCAGGACTGATATGTCTTTTTTTTTGAAGAGCAACTTGGTCAGTCTGTTCTTATAAAGAGTAAGTTTTGGTTATTTTCTGTTTACTACTGTCAGAATGAAAACAAAATTAGAGGTAGTTCCTTTTTTTTCTAGCTTTTTACATTGAGGTAAAATTCATGTAACACAAAATTAACTGTTTTCAAGTGAACAAATCAGTGTATTTAGTACATTCACCATGTTGTGTAACCACCCCCTCTAGTTCCAAACTATTTTTCCCACTCCCAAATAAAATCCTGTGCTCATTCAGCAGTTATGCTTCATTTTCTTCCCCCCTTACCCCAGCCCCTGGCAAACACCTATCTGCTTTCTGTAGCAATTCAATAACAATTATTGTTATTTCATGTAAGTGGAGCTATATGTGATAGTTTATATCTGGCTTCTTTCACTTAATATTCAATGCAGCCTTCTTTTGTGTTCAATATTTTCCTAGTGTACTTTTTTGACACTCTTCCTTGCTGTGGTCTGTTCCCCTTAGCCCTCGACTCATATTTGAAATTCTAACCCCCAAAGTGATATTAGGAGGTGGAGCCTTTGGGCAGTGATTAAGTCATGAGGGGAGAGCCCTCAAGATTGGATTAGTGATTTTATAAGGAGGCCCACAAAGCTCCCTAGGCCCTTCTGCCATGTGAGGATACAGTGAGAAAACTGCAATCCAAAATTGCAGACTTCAAGTCTCCAAACTATAAGAAAATACTACTCAGTCTGTGGACTTTTGGTATAGTTGTCCGAACAGACCACAACACTCCTCATTTCTTTTTCTGTATATTTTTTAGTACTTAGTGGTTACCCTAGGGATTACAATTAACATCATAAATTTATAACAATCTAGTTTGAATGGATATGAGTTTAGCTTTAATAACATATAAAACTCTTCTCCTATATGGCTTTGCACCCCTTTATTTTGTTATTCTCACAAATTTCATCTTTAAACATTGTGTTCATTAACATAGATTGATATTTATTGTTTTATATGCTTTTCTAAATTTAATTTTATTGTTGTTGTATTACATCCATCCCCTTTTTGCTCCCCTCTGTCCTCTTCCCCACCCTTTATATGCTTTTAAATTATATAAGAAACAAAAAGAAGAGTTGCAAACCAAAAATGCAGCAATACTGGATTTAATATTTACCTACGCAGGTGCCTTTATGGAAGTTCTTTATTTATTTGTATGGCTTCATACCACTATCTAGTGTTCTTTAGCTTCAGTTTGAAGTATTTCTCTTTAGTATTTACTATATATAAGGCAGGTTTAGTGAGGAATTCATATTTTGTTTATCTGGGAATGTCTTCATTTTTCCTTCATTCAGTTTTCCTTATATTCCGTTTTACTGAATATAAGATTTTTGGTTGTTAGGATCTTTTTTCCTTTCAGCATTTTTTTCTTTTTTAAGTATGTTTTATTGATTATGCTGTTACAATTGTCCCAACTTTTCTCCCTTCACCCCATCCACATAGTACCCCCTTCCCTCCAGCAATCCCCCCAACTTATTTCATGTCCATGGTTATGCATGCAAGTTCTTTGACTACTCCCTTTCCTAGACTATTCTTACCATGCCCCTGTCTATTTTCTACCTACCAATTATGCTTCTTAATCCTTGCACCATTTCCCCCATTCTCCTCCTTCCCCTTTCCTGCTGATAACCCTCCCAATGAGTTCCATACCTATGCTTCTTTTCCTTTCTGGTTGTTTGCTTAGTTTTTGTTTTTTAGATTCAGTTGTTGATAGTTGCGAGTTTGTTGTCATTTTAATGTTGATAGTTTTGATCTTCTTTTTCTTAAATACTTTTTTAAAAACATTTCATATAATAATGGCTTGGTGATGATGAATTCCTTAACCCTTACCTTGTCTGGGAAGCACTTGGTTGTAGGCCTTTGCTTTTCATCACTTTGAATACTTCTTGACAGCCCCTTCTTCTTCTTTTTTTTTAAAGATTTTATTTAATCATTTCTAGAAAGAGGGGAAGAGAGAGAGGCAGAGAAGGAGAGAAACATCAATGTATCGTTGCTTTTCACCTGCCTCCAGCCACAGACCTGACCGGAGACCTGCCCTGCAGCCTTGTTATGTGCCCTGGCTGGGGAATCGAACCTACGACCCTTGGGTTCGCAGGTCGGCGCCTTATCCACTGTGCTACCAGGCAGGGCGACAGCCCCTTCTTGCTTGCAAAATTTCTTTTGAGAAACCAGCTGATAGCCTTATGGAAATTCTTTTGATAGGTAACTATCTTCTCTTGCTGCTTTTAAGATTCTTTGTCTTTAACCTTTGGCATTTTAATTATGATGTGTCTTGGTGTGGTTCTCTTTGGGTCTAGCTTATTTGGGACTCTTTGTGCTCCCTGGACTTGTATGTGTCTTTCATTCACAAAATTAAAGAAGTTTCCTTTCATTATTTTTTTGAATAAATTTTCAAAAGTTTTCAAATTTTTGCTTTTTTTCTTCTTCTGGCACCCCTATGATTTGGATGTTGTTATGTTTAAAGTTATCCCAGAGGTTCCTAAGCCTCTCCATTTATTTGTTCATTTATTTATTTATTTATTTAAGCATTGTTTGTTCTGGGTGAATGTTTATTTCTTCCTTTTGTTCCAATACATTGATTTGAATCCTGGCTTCATTCCCTTCACTGTTGGTCCCTGTAGATTTTTCTTTATCTCACTTTGTGTAAACTTCATTTCTTTCTTAACTTTTTTGTCATATTCTGTGAGTTCTCTGAGAATCCTTATCACCAGTGTTTTCAACTCTGCTTTGCATACATTGGCTACTTCCATTTCACTTAGTTCTTTTTCTGGGGTTTTGTTCTGTTCTTTCATTTAGGCCCTATTTCTTTGTCTCAATTTGGCATCCTCCCTGTAGTTTGTTCCTGTGTATTAGGTAGAATTGCTTTTACTCCCTGTCTTAGTAGCATGGCCTATGAGTAAAGGCACCTATAAATTGTGTGGGGCAGAGCCATATGTAGTTGCCAGGGTGGGGCCAACTGCTTCACTGGTTTTTGGCTCTGTTTGTGGTGGGGAGCTCAGAGAGGGGACAGTGCTGCAGCCTGGCGTCTGATTATTTGCCCAGCACTCACCCCATTTCCAGTCAAAATACCCATTTCCCAGATGCAATGGGTACCCTTCCAGTTGCTATACTAGAGTTAGCATAGGTTCTAAGTCCATGCAGACCCTTTAAGTGGTGAGAATCCAGTAGGTTTTTCTGTTGCTTCCATCCCCACTGGTTCTTACAGCCAGAAGTAATGGGAGTTTCATCTTCCCAGTGCTGGAACCCTGGGCTATGCAGTCTGGCCTGGGGCTTGGATTGCATACTCCCATGGTAACCCTCCCAATTTTTATCCACCACATGTGAGTGTAGTATAGTCCATTCTACTGTCACCACTGTTGCTGCTGCCACTTGCCTGGGCCATACTACCTCTCCACAACTCTTCCCCTCCTACTTGTCAGGATAAACGTGGCTTCTTTAAACCCTTGGTTGTCAGATTTTCATGTGGTTCTGTTTTCTGGTGGTTCTGGTTGTTATTTGTTTTTGAGGTCTAGTTGTAATTCCTTCTATGGTTGAGCAAGGAGGTGAAATGTGTCTATCTATACCTCTACCTTGACTGGAAGTCCTCCTTTCAGCACTTTAAATATTTAATCATACTATCTTCTGGCATTCATGACTTCCTGTGAAAAATTGTCAGTTAATTTTATTGATGATCCTTTTTACATGATATTTCACTCTGTCTTGCTACTTTCAAGATTCTCTGTGTGCATTCTGACAGTTTGATTGTTGTTAGTGTAGACATCTTTGAGTTTATAGTGCTTGGAGTTTGTTGAACTTCATGGATGGGTAGATCTATGTTTTTTGTTTTTTTTTAAATCACAGGATTTTTTTTTTTGGCCATTATTTTTTCAATTATTCTTTCTGATGCTTTTTTTCCCTTTCTTTTCTCACTGAAATTTCCATGTACATATGTTGGTATGCTTGATGGAGTCATATTGGTCCTTCTGGCTCTGTTTATTTTTAGTTTCTTTTTTCTTTCTGCTCCTTGGTCTGTAGAATTTCAATGGTCTTATTTTCAATTTGTTGAAACTTTTTAATGCTTGTTCACCTCTACTGTTACATCATTCTAACTAATTTTTAAATTTTAGCTATTATACTTTTCAGCTCCAAAGCTTTACAATTAGTTTCTTTTTATAATTTCAATCTCTTTACTGATAGTCTCCATTTTGTCAGACATCATTTACCTAATCTCCTCTAGTTCTTTGTCCATGTTTCCTTTAGCTCTTTGAACATATTTAAGTTGATCATTTTAAAATCATTGTTTGAAGGTCCAATGTTTGTGTTTCCTTGGGGATGCTTTCTTTCAATTTATTTTTTTCCCTTATGAATGGGACATACTTTCTTATTTCTTCGTATGCTTTGTAATTTGTTGTTGTTGAAAACTGGTTGTTTCAAATATGATAATATGATAACTCTGCAACTGAGATTCTCTCCCCAACTAGGTTTGTTGTTGACTATTGAGGGCAGCCATTTGTTTAGTGACTTTTCCCATCTACATTTGTAAAATCTATATTCCTTGTCATATGTTATTACTGAAGTCTCTCTTCTGCTTTCTCAGTGGTCATCCAGGGATCTGACAGATGTTTCCTTCAATGTCTCACCTAAAAAGAAAAAAATATCCTTTCTCCATTTTCACAGCTTAGCTGTGAATTGGGGCTGTCCTTTTATATGAAGTTAGGTCACCCACAACTCTTTACCTCCTGTTTGTGCAGAGTTGGCAGAACTACCAGAGATACATGTCTAGGGTTGTCTCAGCTCTTTTCTGAGCATGTATTAGTTCTGGACATGCACATTGCTCTCTAGCTTTCATGGTATATAGGGTGGCCATTCCAAGCCCTATTTCTTCAAGAAAACTCCCTCTTAACTTCTTGCTTCTCAGGCTTTTGGGTCTTTCTACTGTTTGCACCATGCACTGTCACTTGCCCCATGTGGGCATGGGGAATATATGTTTTTAAGTCGTCCAGCAGATGCTACCACCACATGGAAAGACACTTCAGCCAAGGGAGCAGGAGCAAAACAAAGGTTATCCTGTGCACCAGTTCCTTGGAACCACCAGGCAGGTCAAAATGCACAAGTACAGTACTTTCATAAGGTCATGTTAGCCCTTTGGTATCAGTTGGTCACATTAGCAGTGGGAACCACCATCCTCATAGCCACAATGTGGTGCTAGGGAATGATAAACAAGTAAGTGAAAAGGCCACAGTGCTTTTTAAATTAAATTCAACCACCTTGATTTTCATGAAACACTCCTTTAATTGTAGGTTCTTTATTAAATACCAGAGTTCTAAAATGTTAATGACATCAGTGTTTGTGAGCTTAATCATTGGTTCAGTGGAGGAGCTTTTTCTTTGAGGACCCTATTCCATCATTTTCTGGAATGTCACTTGGTAATTACTTTCTTTTTCAGTCTTTGTTTTCATTAAGGCTTTTTTTTTAGTGCAGTTTATGGTTCACAGCAAAACTGAAGGGAAGGTACAGAGTTTTTCCATAGATTCCCTACTGCCTCCCTCATTATCAGCATCCCCCACCAGCACGGGGCATTTATTACAACTGATGAACCATCACTGACACATCATAATCACTCAAAATCTATAGTTTACATTAGGATTCACTCTTGGAGTTTCACATTCTACTAGTTTGGACCAAAGTATAACAGGTGTCTACCATTGCAGTATCTTAAAGAATGGTTTCATTGCCCTAAAAATCCTCTGTTCTCCTCCTATTCATTACTGCCCTCCCTCCCCCAAAGCTCTGGCAAACAATGATATTTTTACTGTCTTTACAGTTTTGCCTTTCCCAAAGTCATATATTTAAAATCATAGTCTGTGGCCTTTTTGGATTAACTTATTTCACTAAGTAATATGCATTTAAGGTTCCTTCATGTTTTTCATGGCTGATAACTTATTTATTATTATCACTGAATAATATTCCATTGTCTAGATGTACCACAGTTTATTTATCCTTTCACTTACTGAAGGATACCTTGGTTGCTTCCAAAGTTTGGCAGTTATAATTACAGCTGCTATAAACACCCATGTGCAGGCTTTTGTGTGGATATCAGTTTTCAGCTCCCTTGGGTAAAAACCAAGGAGTGTGATTGCTGGATCATATGTAAGAGTATATTTAGCTTTGTAAGAAACTGCCAAACTGTCTTATGAACTGGCCACACCATTTTGCATTCCCACTAGCAATGAATGAGCATTACTGTTGCATAAAATCCTTACCAATATTTGATGTTTTTAGTGTTCTGGATTGGGGACATTGTAATAGGGATAAGTATTTACTTTTTGAAGGAAGATAAGTTCACTTTATCCAAATCTGCAGAACAATATTTTAAACTAAACATGCTATTTATTCAAGCAGCCTTCCAAAACCTGGCAATGTTTTCCTGCCTGAGGGTTATTACAGTGGCTCTACAGCAGCCTCTGGCCCCACAGTCAGGCCCTGCAGCTGGCAGGAGACAGAGGTGATGTTTCGATGTTTCCTCCCTCTTGCTGCTAGTTTCCTGGGCCTTTCACCGGTGTTATCACTCTAGCTCATGCCCCTTGCTCCTTCATTGTTTGCTTCACTGGTCAGTGTTTTTGCCTGTCTAATGTTTTTATTTATTTATTTATTTTATTAAATTTTATTGTTGTTGTATTATATCCATCCCCTTTTTGCTCCCCTCTGACCCCTCTTCACCCACCCACTCCCCCCAAAATCAATCCCACCTGTTGTCCATGTCCATGTTTCCTTAATACTAGGTTCTTGTCTAAGCTGCTCCCCTTTCTTGCCTCTGCCTCCCCCCTTCCCCCAACCCCTTTTCCCCTGACCACTGAAGGCCTATTCCTTGTATTCATATACTTGGTTCTGTTTTGCTTGGTGTTAGTTTTGCTCCTTATTGTCCCATAATGGGTGAGATCATATGATATTTGTCCTTCACTGACTGGCTTATTTCACTAAGCATAATACTCTCCAGTTCCATCCATGTTGTTGCAAAGGGTACAAGGTCCTTCTTTCTTTCTGCTATATAGAATTCCATTGTGTAAATGTACCAAAGTTTTTTGATCCAATCATCCACTGATGGGCACTTAGGCTGTTTCCAGCACTTGGCTATTGTAAATAGTGCCGCTAAGAACATAGGTGTGCATAGGTTCTTATGAATTGGTGTTTCAGGATTCTTTGGGTATAGTCCAAGTAGTGGAATTGCTGGATCAAAAGGCAGTTCCATTTTTAGTTTTTTAAGGAAACCCCATACTGTTTTCCACAGTGGCTGCACCAGCCTGCATTCCCACCAACAGTGTATGAGGGTTCCCTTTGCCCC
>PVIW01008849.1:0-56941 GCA_004026585.1 Noctilio leporinus
ATTTTTTCTATTTCTGTGAAGTCTGTCATTGGTATTTTAATTGGGATTGCATTGAATATGTAGATTGCTTTGGGTAGTATGGACATTTGAATGATGTTAATTCTTCCCATCCACGAACATGGTATATGCTTCCATTTATTTGTGTCTTCCTTGATTTCTTTCTTCATTGTTCTGTAGTTTTCTGAGTACAGGTCTTTTATCTCCTTGGTTAAGTTGATTCCTAGGTACTTTATTTTTCTTGTTGCCATGGTAAATGGGATTTGTTTTTTTGCTTCTATTTCTGTTGTTTCATTATTGGTATACCAAAATGCTTTTGATTTCTGGATATTGATTTTATACCCAGCTATTTTGCTAAATTTGCTTATTAGGTCGAGTAAGTTTTTGGTGGAGCCAATCGGGTTTTGTATGTACACTATCATATCATCTGCAAATAATGATAGTTTGACTTCCTCCTTTCCAATTTGGATACCTTTGATTCCTTTTTCTTCTCTGATGGCTATAGCTAGAACTTAACTCTTCTTAATGTATATGCACCCAATGAAGGAGCAGTGAAATATGTAAAGCAAGTACTAACAGAACTAAAGGGAGAAACTGACAAAAACACGATCATAGTCAAATGGAAAATCAACAAAGAAATATTGACATGCCCTGGCTGGTGTGGCTCAGTGGATTGAGTGCCAGTTTGCACACCACAGGGTTGCTGGTTTGATTCCTAGTCAAGACCAGGAATCTGCCTGAATTGCAGACCAGGTTCTTGTTTGGGGCTGAACAAGAGGCAAAGGCACATTGATGTTTCTCCCCCTTTCTTTCTCCCTCCCTTCTTCTCAATCTAAAAATAACTAAATACATATTACAAAAAGAAAGAGAAAAGAAATATTGGTCTTAAATGACACATTTGACCAAATGGATATAATTGACATTTATAGAGCCTTTCATCTCAGAATATCAGATTATACATTCTTCTCTAGTGCACATAAAATATTCTTAAGAATAGGCCATATGTTGGGTTATAAAACTAATAACAACAAACTCAAGAAGACTGAAATTATACCAAGTATATTATCTGATCACAGTGCTATGAAATTAGAAATTGACTGCAAAAAGAAAGTAAAGAAACCCACAAATATGTGATGATTAAAAAACACACTACTAAAAAATAATTGGGTCAAAGAAGAAATAAAAGATGAAATCAAAAGATATATAAAGGAAAATTTAAATGACAATATATCAAAATTTCTGGAATGCAGAGAAAGTAATAATAGGAAGGAAATTTATATTATTGTAGGCCTATCTCTAGAAACAAGAGAAATCCTAAGTCACATCTTAAAGAACTAGAAAAAGAAGAACAAAAGCAACCCAAAGTCAGAATAAAGGAAATAATAAAAATTAGAGCAAAATTGAATAAAACAGAGAACAAAAAGACTATACAAAAATTAATACAACAAAGAGCTAGTTCTTTGAAAATTGACAACCCCATGGCTAAAGAAAAAATAGAAAAAAACTCATATTGAAAATATCAGAAAGAGGAAAAGTTACCACAGACATCACAGATACAAAAAGGGTCATACTAGAATACTATAAAGTATATGTGAAACATAATTCAGTAACTAAAAGAAATTGATAATGAACAAGAGAAGGATGCCCAATTTTATCATTCTTACTTAACATAGTTCTGGAAGTCCTAATGAGAATGGTCAGACAAAAGAAAGGGAGAAAGAAGTAAAAGTGTTACTTTTTATAGATGGCATGATTCTGTATATAGAAAACCCTAAAGAATCCACAAAAAAAAACAATTAGAAACAATAAATACAGTAAAGTTGCAGGAAAAAAATCAATGTACAAAAATCTACTGCTTTCCTATATACTAATAACAAAACTTTGGAAAAATAAATGAAAATAACACTCCCTTTTATGATTGCAAACCAAAGAATTAAATACCTAGGAATAAACATAACAAAGATGTGAAGGACCTATATACTGAAAACTACAAAGCTTTATTAAAAGAGACTGAAAAAGATACAACGAAATAGAAACATATTCTACATTTGTGGAATGGAAGAACCAATGCATAGTTAAAATGGCCATATACCCACAGCAATATACAGATTTAATGCAATCCTCATCAAACTCCCAATGTCTTTTTTTAAACAAATAAAGCAAACAAACAAACAAAAAAAGTCAAATGTGTATGGAACAACAATATATCCAGATGGACCAAAACAATCCTGAGAAAAATGAATAAAGCTGAAGGTATCATACTCTCTGACTTCAAATTATACTACAGAGCTATAATAATCAAAACAGCCTGCTGCTGACATAGGAACAGACACACAGACCAACTGAGCAGAACTGAGAACATAAAAATAAAACCAACAATATAGGAATTAAACTTAGGTACCTTGTCATATGAAATGTTTTATGAATTTGACCTCAAAGACAAGGGAAATAAAGGCAGAAATAAATGAATGGGACTAAATCAAAATAAAAAGTTTCTGCACATACACACACACACACACACACGCCTGACAACAAAACAAAAAGGCAACCAATTGGGAGGTGGTGTTTGCAAACAACAGCTCCAACAATGGGGTAATATTCAAACTATATAAAAAGGTTAATACAACTCAACTCCAAACAAACAATTCAATTTTTAAAAATGGACAGAGATTTATGGTCAAGATGGAAGTGTAGCACTGCATCTTCCTCCACAATTAAGAAAGAGTATAGTCTCCTCAAAACTGGAGACAACCAGAAGTTGCAGAAAACAGAGCTGCATGGAAATCCAACAAAGATATAAAGAAAAAATACTCATCCAGACAATTAGGAGGGGCAGAGTCAGTGTGGAGAAGACACAGTGTAGTGGAGGCGGCTACAGCCATAGTAGCTGTGGGTGGCCAGTGGAAAGCACAGTCCTACATTAAAGGAGGAGGAGGAGAAGGAGGGGAAGGGGGAGGAGAAGGAGGAGGAGGAGGGGGAGGAGGAGGGATGGACATTTGGAGAGCTCTCTAAGCAACGGACCAGACCATGCAGCCCAGGGTTCCTGCGCAGCTCTGGGGAAGATAAAGCCTCATTGCTTCTGAGTGTGAAAACGAGTGTGGGTTGGGATTAAGGAAGAAACTGCTGGCCTCTCAGCAGAGTCCACTTGTTTAGAAAGCACTCATGATCCTAGAATGTCCACAGACCCACCCCCCTCCAATCTGGAAACCACAACCAGAAGACCCGCTAGGGAGGCATCAGTCCCAAATGGAAAGCAGAAGTGCCTGGAAAAGGAGCAAGTGCTAAGCAAGCAACATTGTTCCCTCTCAGACCCCTTCCCCACATGCAATGCCACAAGATAGTGAGAAGGGTCACCCAATACTGATTAGTACCTAAGGCTCCACCCCTTAAATGTAACAGCTGCTATAGCTCTACCTAAGACACAGAAGTAAACACTGGAGCCTGTAAAGTTGAGAATACATAAAAGTATGGACCTCAAGGTTCCAGTGGGAGAACTAAGTGTCAAGGAGATAGCCAACCTAACAGATACAGAGTTCAAAACACCAGTGATAAACATGCTCACAGACTTGACAGATATGCTTGAGTATGACAAATGCAAAAGGGAAGAAGTGAAGGCTATGCTAAGTAAAACAAAGGAAAATATGAAACCAGTATTGAAGGGAAGAAAAATGGGGTTCAAATAAATAACTTGGAACATAAAGAAGTAAACGGTTAATCAGTACAGAATAAAGAAATAAGAATTGAAAACACAAGAGGCTTATGAATCCCTAGGACATCTTCAAATGGGCTGTCATGTCAAGGTGACCATATCTAGGACCCTCAACTCCACACACATGTATTTTAATTTGTCTAGGTCATCCTTATCTAAGAGAATTTCTTAGTGCATAAGTGCAATGCTAAATACACAGCTCAGCCTGGCCAGATGCCACTTTAGTTAACTTAATGTTCATATATATATATATATATATATATATATATATATATCCCCGCTATTCAAGCAGTGTGGATGATAGTGGCTCCCCATGTCCTTCCCTGGACAGGACAGGACTAAAGGTGGATGATATTGGCTCCTATAACACCCCTGTTCTCATCTGTCAACACAAGAATTGAAAAGGCAGATCTTATTGTTCCTGTCCTCACCCAGAGGACCAAGATTAAACTGGTATGAATGCCCTCTCCAATGTTCCACTGTTGTTTTTCAGTTTCACCAAATTCAAAGTAAACCTGCCTACAGCTAAGTTCCTGTGCCAACATATGAATCATAGAGGTGTCAAAGGGAGAAAAAGAAGAGAAAGAAATTGAAAACTTGAGTGAAAAAATAATGAAGGAAAACTGCCCAAATTTGTTGAAGAAAATAGACACACAAGTCCAGGAAGCACAGAGAGTACCAAACAAGCTAGACCAAAAGAGGACCACCATGTCATATTATAGTTAAAATGCCAAAGAGAAAATGCAGCAAGAGAAAAGAAGAAAGTTAACCTACAGAAGGGTTTCTATAATACTATAAACTGGTTTTCAAAATAAACTTTGCTGACAAGAAGGGACTGGCAGGAAGTATTCAAAGTGATGAAACTCAAGGACCTACAACCAAAATTACTCTATCCAGCAAAGTTATCATGTACAACGGAAGGACAGATAAAGTGCTTCCCAGAAAAGGTAAAGCTAAGGCAGCTCATCATGACCAAGACCTTATTATATGAAATATTAAAGGGGCTTATTTAAGAAAAAAAGAGGATCAAAACTATAAACATTAAAATGACAACAAACTCAGAACTATCAACAACAACCCCCACCCTCACCCCCCCAAAAAAAAAACTATAGCAAACAACCAAAATAGGAATAGAATCATAGGTCTGGGAATCATTTGGAGGGTTGTCAGCTGGGATGGGAAATGAGGAGAAACAGGGAAATGCTGCAGGGATTAAGAAGCACAATAGGTAGGTATAAACAGACAGGGAGAAGTTAAGAATAATATAGGAAAGGGTGAAGACAAAGAACTTATATGCACAACCTATGGACATGAAGTATGGGGGGATTGCTGGAGGAAGAGGGTACTAGGTGGAGGGGAGCAAAGGAAAAAAGAACTGGGACTACTGTAATAGAATAATCAATATAATATACTATTTAAAAAATAGGAAGGGGACCTGAACAGATATCTCTCCTAATAAGACATGCACATGGTCAAACACATATATGAAAAGGTGTTCAACATCATTGGCTATTAGGGAAATGCTTATCAAAAGTACAATTGGATACCACTTCACACCTGTTGGAATGGCTATTAACAACAATACAGGTAGTAACAAGTGCTGGAATTGTTGCAGAGAAAAAGAAACCCTCATTCACTGCTGGTGGGAATGCAGATGTTACAGTCACTATGAAATATAGTCTGGTGGTTCCTCTAAAAATTAAAAATAGAGTTACCATATGACCAGCAGCAACGCATCTCCTGTGTATGTACCTTAAAAACTCAAAACATGAATTTGCAAAAATATATGCATCATGTTCACTGCAGTGTTAGTCACAATGACCAAAACATGGAGACAACCAACATGTCTTTCTATATAGTATTGGATAAAGAAAATGTGATACATATATACAGTGGAATACTACTCAGTCATAAGAAAAGATGAAATACTGCCATTTGCAACATAAATGGATCTTAAGAATACTGTGCTAAGCAAAGTGAGTCAGTCAGAAAAAACTAAGAACTCTATGATTTCACTCATATATGGAATATAAATTTGAAACTCATAGACATAGTCAACAGTATGGTGGTTACCAGAGGGATAGAGGGTATGGAATAATAAATGGTAAAGGGGACCAAATATATGGTGAAGAAATATATTAGACTTTGGGTGAAGGGCACAAAAATGTTGAGTAATCAGTTGAGTAATAGTTGCTTTATTTTAAATGAGTAATAAAAATAGATTAAAATAATAAAGATAAATAAAAGAATAAGTCTGGATCCTCAACAGATGTCCAAATAAGAGATTAAGCTCTGATCTGAACATGAAATCTATGAAGATATAAAGACTGAAAGTTTACCTGAAGAAACATAGCACATCTTTAATCTAAACAAACCTTGGTAGTCAGTTTTTAATTAAGCTGTCTCCCCCCTGATTTTGAGTCACATAAGTTCTCTATATATTTTGGAGATCAAACCCTTGTCTGCGGTGTCATTGGCAAATATTATTTCTCATATGGTTGGTGTCCTTTCCATTTTGCTGATGTTTTCTTTATCAGAGAAGAAACTTTGCAGTTTGATATAGTTCCTTTCGTTTATTTGTTCCTTTGTTTCCCTTGTCCTGGGAGAGACAGCAGTAACAATATTGCAGCATGGGATATCTGCCATTTTTATGCCTATGTTTTCCTCTAAGACTTTTATGGTAGCACAGCTTTGCTCAAGTTTTCTATCTTGAGTTTATTCTGGTGTATGATGTAAACTGGTGGTCAGGTTTCATTTTTTTGCATATGCCTGTCCAATTCTCCCAACACCACTTGTTGAAAACACTATTTTCACTCCATTTTATGTTCCTTCCCTCTTTGTCAAATATTAGTTGCCTGTAAAGTCCTGGATTTATTTCCAGGCTCTGTATTCTGTTCCATTGATCTGTATGTCTGTTCTTGTGCCAGTATCAGTCTGTTTTGATTATACTGGCTTTGTAATATAGTTTGATATCTGGTATTGTGATTCCTCCTACTTCATTCTTCTTTCCCAAGATTGCTGTAGCTATTCAGGGTTGTTTTTGCCTCCATATAAATTTTTTAAGTATTCTAGGTCTGTGAAATATGACATTGATATTTTAATAGGGATTATGTTGAATCTATAGGTTTTGGGTAGTATGAAATTTTTTATGATGTTAATTCCTCCAATCCATGAACATAGTATATACTTCCATTTATTTGTATCTTCCTTAATTTCTTTCTTTAGTGTTCTGAAATTTTCTGAGTACAGGTCTTTTATCTCCTAAGTTTATTCCTAGGTACTTTATTTTTCTTGTTATAGTAAATAGTATAACAGATGTTTTCTAGATTCTTTCTCTGATGTTCCATTGTCAGTGTATAAAAATGCCTTCTATTTCTGGAAATTGACTTTGTATGCAATTATTTTGAATTATTTTGCCAAATTCAGTAATTAGGTTGAATAGTTTTTTGGTGGAGTCTATAGGGTTTTCTACATACACTATCATGTCATCTGCAAATAATGATAGATTTACTTCTTCCTTTCCAGTTTTGTTATCTTTGATTACTTTTTCTTGTCTGATCACTGTGGCTAGAACTTCCAAAACTATATTGAATGTAAGTGGAGTAGATATCCTTGCCTTATTTCTGATCTTAAGGGGAAGACTTTAAGTTTTTGCCCATTGAGTATGATGTTGGCTTCAATTTTCCCATATATGGCCTTTATTATGTTGAGGTGTGCTCCCTCTATTCCCACCTTGCAGAGTATTTTTATCATAAATGGGTGTTGTACTTTATCAAATTCTTTTTCAGCATTTATATGATCATATGGTTTTTGTCTTTCATTTTGTTTATGTGGTATATTACATTTATTGATTTGCAAATATTGTACCATCCTTGCATTCCTAGAATGAAACCCACTCCATTATGTGTATGATCTTTTTAATATATTGCTGGATCTGGTTTGCCAATATTTTGTTGAGGATTTCAGCACCATGTTCATCAGCGAAATTAGCTGGTAGTTTTCTCTCTTCATTGTGTCTTGACCAGGTTTTTGGATTAGAATAATAGAACAAGTTTGGAAGTCTTTCCTCTTCTTTAACTTTTTGGAATAGGCTGAGAAGGACAGTGTTAGTTGAGGTAGATTCTTCATCTTCTTACAGAAGATGCTTTAGCATCTATTGCAATGCAGGTTTGGTGGAGATGTATTCTTTTAGCCTTCTTTTGTCATGGAAACTCCTTATTTCACCTTCCATTTTGAATGGCAGCCTTGCTGGGTAGAGTATTCTTGGTTTCAGGCCTTTGTTTTTCATTGCTTGAAATATTTTTTGCCATTCCCTTCTGGCTTGTTGTGTTTCTGTTGAAAAATCAGCTGATAAGCTTCTGGGAGCCCCCTTATATGTTATTAGCTGTTTCTCTCTTGCTGCTTTTAGGATTCTCTCTTTATCTTTGAAATGTACCCTTTTAATGCTATGTCTCAAAGTGGGCTTGTTTGGGTTCATTTTTCTTGGGACCCTCTGTGCTTCCTGAGCTTGCATGATCTTTTCTCTCCGCAAGTTAGGGAAGTTTTCTGTCATTACTTTTTCAAACAGATTTTCTATCCTTTGCTCCTCTTCTCCTGTTTCTGGTATCCCTATGATATGGACGTTATTACATTTCACATTGTCCTGCAGCTCTCTTAAACCTTCTTCATGCTTTTTCAGTCTTTTTAAATTTTGTTGCACTGCCTGGGAATTTTTTTCTACATTGACCTCCAGGTTGCTGATCTGATCCTCTGCTTTCTCTAGCCTGCTTTTGATACCTTCTATTGTGTTCTTCAGCTCAGAAATTGTGTTCTCCATTTCCTCCTGGCTCTTATTGATGGTTTGTTTCTATGTCCTTTTTAATGCTGGTGTTGTTCTCAGTAAGTTCCTTATAGCTTCACTGGAGTTCTTTGTAGTTCCCCGGGAGTTGTTTGTAGTTTTCTTTGAACTTGCTGAGCTCATTGAGCTTATCTATCATCATTATTTTGAATTCCATGTCTGATAGTGTACTTGCCTCTATATCATTTTGCATTCTTTCTCTGAGGATCAATTTGTCTCCCCATTTTAGGTGACTCTTGTGTGTTTCTGCTTCTTGGATTGGTCTGCTTTGACTTACTGTCTTAGTGGTGTGACCTTTTGTGGTGTAGAGGTGCACTTTTTTTACTTCCTGGATCTGTGCTTGGCGTTAGCCTGTGACCCAGTCTGAACCTAGTCAGCCAGTTGGAGACTACCAGAGATCCACTCTGTCTGTCTCCTTTAGTTGTTAATCCAACCAGTCTGTGATCAGTGGTCAGTTTTACGCACCTCTAGGATGGGCATATTAATCCAGCTGTTAATCCAATCTACCTGTGATCTGAGGTCATGTTTAGGCACTACTGGGTGAGGCAGATTAATTCCTATGGGTGGGGCTGTAGCTTTCATTCAGGCCATGGCCCTTTGGAGAAGAGTGTTCTGCTGGCTTTATGGGGGATGCATCAGCACTGGGCTCATGGGCTGCTCCCTCAACTCTACCCCTAAAGCCACTGACCTAAACTTTCCCCAAGTGTCTCTAGTCCATTCTGCCCTTTCTCTGCTGAAGCCCAGGGTAGGGGTACCACTGTATTTTCATGCATGGTCCCTTTAAGAACTCAGTCTCTCTGTCGAGCCAGCTAAACCTCGTGGCTTTTTGTTTTTCATAGCTGGGTGCTGTTTTACTCTCAACTTTGTTGCTGTAGGCTGGGAAGCCCACTTGGGGGTTTAGGTCCCACCTTTCTCAGGTGGAACCCCTGGCTGCTGAGATGTTTCTCCATCCCTTCAGCTGCTACCCCTGGGAGCCCAGCCAGGCCTCTCCCATGCTCGCACTTTCTACCAGTCACATTGTGATGAAACAGCCTCTTCTATTCTGATGATGGTAATAATGCTTCTCTCCAGTTGGTGTTTTGTTGGTTATTCTGGATGATTTCTCCCCACTTAAGTTGTAATTCCAGTTTGGTGTTGAGAGGAGATTGGTGTAGCTCCACTTACTCCTCCACCATCTTGGTTCCCTCCACTTCTTCTTGATTCAGTTATGGAAGACTATATGTTTCCAGAAATTTGTTCACTTTACTCAGGTTGTCAAAACATTTTGTCATTTAGCTGTTCAAAGTAATTTCTTACAGTCCTTTGTATTCCGGTGGTATTAGTTGTGAATTCTCCTCTTTTGTTTCTGATTTTTACTTGGGTCCACTCTTTTTCTCTTGATGAGACTGGTTAATGGCTTGTCAATTTTGTTTATCTTTTCAAAGAATCAGCTCCTGGATTTATTGATCTTTTGAATTGTTCTTTTTGTCTCTTTGTCATTTAATTCTGCTCTAATCTTTTTTTGTTTGTTTGTTTGATCTTTTTTTTTTTTTTCATTTAATTTTGTTGTATTACATCCATTCCCTTTTTACTCCCCTCTGTTCCCTTCCCCACCCAACCACTCCCTCCAAAGTCAATCCCACTTGTTGTCCATGTCCATGGTTCTTCCATACTAGGTTTTTGGCTCCCCTTCTTTGCCTCCTCCTTCCCCCACCCCCCAGCCTCCAACATCCTGACCACTGAAGATCTATTCACTATATTCATATATCTGGTTCTGTTTTGCTTGTTGTTTGTTTTGTTCATTATTGTCCTGTAATGGGTGAAATCATATGGTATTTGTCTTTCACTGACTGGCTTATTTCACTAAGCATAACACTTTCTAGCTCCTTCCATGTTGTTGCAAAGGTTAAGAGTTCCTTCTTTCTTACTCCTGTGTAGTATTCCATTGTGTAAATATACCAAAGTTTTTTGATCCAATCATCCACTGATGGGCACTTAGGCTGTTTTCAGCACTTGGCTATTGTAAATAATGCTGCTATGAACATAGGGGTACATAAGTTCTTATGAATTGGTGTTTCAGGGTTCTTTGGGTATAGTCCTACTAGTGGAATTGCTGGATCAAAAGGCAGTTCCATTTTTAGTTTTCTAAGGAAACTCCATAATGTTTTCCATAGTGGCTGCACCAGCCTGCATTCCCACCAACAGTGCACCAGGGTTCCCTTTTCCCCATATCCTCACCAACGCTTGTTGTTTGTTGATTTGTTGATGATTGCCATTCTGACAGGGATGAGGTGGTATCTTATTGTGGTTTTAATTTGCATCTTTCTGATGGCCAGGGATGTATAGCATTCTTTCATATGCCTCTGGGCCCTTTGTAAGTCTTCCTCAGTGAGTTGTCTGTTCAGGTCTCTTGCCCATTTTTTAGTTGGGCTGTCTGTTTCCCTGATGTTGAGTCGCATTAGTTCTTTATATATTTTGGAGACCAAACCCTTGTCTGAGGTATCATTGGCAAGTATGTTTTCCCATATAGTTGGTTCCCTTTGAATTTTGCTGGTGTTTTCTTTAGCTGAACAGAAACTTTTCAATTTGATATAGTCCCATTTATTTATTAATTCTGCTCTAATCTTTATTATTTCCTTCCTTCTAGTCACTTTGGGTTTTGTTGTTGCTCCTCTAGTTTTTGTAGCTGTAGGGTTAGGATATTTATGTGAGCTTCTTCTAACCTTTTTAGGTAGGCCTTTACTGAAATGAACTTCTTTCTGAGGACTGCCTTCACTGTGTCCCATAGGTTTGAGGCTGTTGTGTGTTCATTTTCATTTGTTTCCAGAAACGTTTTGATTTCTTCCATCATCTCAGTGTTAACCCAATTATTCAATAGCATGTTATTCAGCCTCCATGAATTTGAATGTTTTGGGGTTTTTTCTTTGAGGTTGGTTTCAAGTTTGAAGTCATTGTGATCTGAGAAAGTGTTTGCTATAATTTAAATATTTTAAATTTGTTGAGGCTTGTTTTGTGTCCTACCATGTGATCTATCTATGAGGAAATTCCATGTGCATTTGGAAAGAACATGTATTTTGTTCTTTGGGGTGAAAAGTTATATATCAGTTAAGTCCATTTAATCTAGAGTGTTGTTCAATGCCATAATATCCTTGCTGTTTTTTTGCTTGAAAAATCTGTCCATTGTTGACAATGAGGTGTTAAAATCCCCCACCCCTCTTGTTCTTTTTCTACTATCCTTATGATATGGATATTATGTTTCATATTGCCCTGCAGCTCTCTCAACACTTCTTCATTCTTATTCAGTCTTTTTTTCATTTTTCCATGTTTATCTCCAATTCCCTGATCTCGTCCTCTGCTTCCTCTAACCCGCTTTTGATTCCTTCTACTGTGTTCTTCAGTTCAGAAACTGTATTCTTCATTTCCTCCTGGTACTTACCAATGGTTTCTATGTCCTTTTTAATGCTGGTATAATTTCCAGTAAGTTCCTTGTAATTTCCCTGGAATTATTTGTAGTTCCTCTGGAGTACTTTGAGCTGGCTGAGCTCATTGAGCTTTCTTATAACCATCGCTTTGAATTCCATGTCTGATGTTTTTCTCTATTTCACTTAGTAGTCTTTCTGGGGATTCCTCCTTTCCTTTCAGTGATGGACTGTTTCCTTTTCTTCTCATTTGAGGTGTCTCTTCTTGCTTTGGTTTCTTAAGTTTTTCTGCTATGACTCCCTGCCTTCATGGAGTGACCTTCTGTGGTAGGAGACCTATGTGATTCAGTGGTGTGGTCTCCTAGATTTCCTTAACTTGCTGTCCTTGGGGTGCCCTTTATGTCATTAATTTGGGTTGTCTGGTTGTATTTTGGATTTGGCTCAAGTGTTGCTCCTTGATGAGTTTTTCTCTCCAGCTGGCTGATTGAGAAACGCTCTTTCTACCACATCTCATATACTGTTATTGTGCTGCTCCTCAATTCTCTGGCAGATCTAAAAAGAGTTGCTGTTTTTCAGCTTGTTCAACATTTTTTTTTTTCTGATAGATGATTTCTAAGCTCCTATGTGGGGCCATAAACTGGAAGTCTGACCATGACACTCTTCTAGAGACAACTTGTACAACCAATCTTCCAAGGGCCAGGGGAAAATGCTTTACTCAATAAAAGGACAAAGTGGTCTCCCGAGTGCTGAGAGTCGCTTAACATCCTGAAATCCACCTGCCCAGATTCCCTGAAGTCCTCTAGAAAGAGCTCACTTTAAAAGGATGAACTTTTCATTTGGTATTGTGCCTACTACATCAGCACCCGTTTTATTTATTGTTCATTCATTCATTCACTCATCATTTAGCACCAACCATATACTGGGCACAAGGCTACACATTTAGATAAAAGTCTACCATGTGACCTCAAGGCTCAGACAACAACCTAGTAGATACAGAAGAGCAGTAAATTAGGTGTTGGGATGAGCTTCCATGAAACTGTGCACAGGCATTGTGAGAACCAACCTGAATGATATTTGGACCTAGTAACATTCTCTAGATTGAGTAAAATGTCATTGGAGTTCTAACCTCTAGGTTGAAAAGGTCTTCCCAGGTATCAGTTTGCAGTTTTTTAAAAACTATTTCACCAGAGAATTCTTTATAATAAAATTAGTACACTATTTCATAACACTTTAGCAAAATATTCTGCATTTTTTAACATTGCTAAAGTAAGCCATATTATACAAATGAGGACGTGTCATAGTTTAATTGACAGGATTTTCCCTGTGAACAGTCCATAAAACAATAATGCTTCTTAACATTCAAAGACTCCTCAAATTTGATGATATCTAGGATGCTATCATTCCATAAGGTTTGGATAATATTTCTAACTGAAATAGCATAATTTGCTCTGATCAGCTTCTCATCAATTATAAAGGGTTGCATGCCCTCTTACTTTCCACAGAGACTTTAACGCTATCACCACTATCTCTGCTACCAATTTTGAAAGTGGCTTAATTGTCCATGACCCATCTATTTACTTACAAAAAATGGCTGCAGCATGTCCATCCTTTCACAAGTTATGAAATAAAATGGTCTAGAATCTCTCTCCTGAAGTTTATTTTTTCTGGAGATCACATTAATACAATTGCTTAAACTATTGGATCAGGGATGACAATTAATTTATAGAATCCCACTGGTTTTATCCCCAATTATTTTATACCCTGAAAGCCTAAGTAGTCTGTTTCTCAAAGATAGGCATATATATGAAAGATCAGAGAATTAGACTCTTTCCATGGATGACCTACCACAAACTCATTGTATGCTTCTGCTTTTCAGGAGGATTGAGAATTTCTATTACATATGAACCAAGTTGTACAGCCTGAAAAAAATGTGTACATGTGTGTATGACTGAAATAAATGGTTTAAAAAACATGTTCTCAATTTTAATTTATAATTTTTACCTTCTCAGTGCATTGCTGATCTAGACTTGCATTAAATATACTCCAGTTCTTTATCTGCATAATTTGTCATCCTCTTTTGATAACTATTTTATTTAAAATACTGTGACATAAATTTCACATGTATTTAATATTTAGTGTATTTAAGATACTTTGAGATGTTTTCAAAATTGAATTTTAATGTGCATTTCATGAGCTATTTTTATTTTGAAACTTAGTGTATATTTTCTAATAAGGAATATTGAACTTAAGTGGCTTAGCAGTTTCTAAAAACTGAACTCACACATTAAATTAAAATGCAAAACATGCTTGTCTGGACTGATTATTCACAGGGAAACAAGGGCACACTAAGTGGATCACAGTTCTGAAACAGCTTACCTACTGAGGGTTAGATTAGCATATAAATGACACCAAGTTTGCTCAAGTTCAGAAGCAAAACTGTGTGCAGTGATAAGCAGGCTTCTATTGAAAGGGCTCTAACCACTACAACCCTTTGTGTTTTATTACATAGGTTAATCCATTAGTCAAATATATAATGCTAGACTGCCTCTCCCACCACCACTCTCTCTCTCTCTCTCTCAACTCTCAACTAGTAACAGTTTTATTTCAGGACAAGAATACAGCAATAAGACAATAAATCATAAGGCCAATGTGACATGTTGCAGTCTGCACCAGCACTATCTGAAAAGTAATGATGCCCCTATGGATTGCAGACCAAGATAATGATATTAGTATAATGTGAAATCAGTTGATTTATACCAACAATGTCCAATTTGATAGCCACTGCCACATGTAGCTATTTAAATGTCCTACTAGTTATATGTGATCACCGTACTGAATGTCACAGAAAGTTCTATTGGATAGCACTGGTTTACCCTTAATATATCCTGTAGTAGGTGAACACAGTCCATGGGCACAGTAATGGCACTGAGAAGTCAGGATTGTTTGTTCCTCATTCTCTTGACCCAGTGATCAGTCTTGGCAGACTCCTTGCTGTGTGTCCCTGACCTCTGTATGTCCCCAATCTCTGCAAGTTAGGTGGCTCCATTCTAGATGTTCTGTGACAACCTCCTCATGCTGCCTTCCACCTGTTATCATCCCCTTTTCTTAAGGTTAATCCTTATATTTGTCCCATTACTTCATTTATTAGGAATTTTATATTTCTTTTAAATTCTGCTGATATTTTTATGAAAATAATACTATTCTTCATATCCCTATAAGATTTATAGGGATAGAATCCTAGGTCTATTTTCTCCATAAGCCCTCTAAATTTTAGGTCATAACTTAGCAAAATGTTTGCCTTTTTAAAAGTGAGTATAGTGAAATGTCTGCAGATATTCTAGCAACAAACTAGCCAAGGCTCAACTTCAGGATCTGAAGTCCTTGCAAACACCCCCTGGGTGAGGCTACTTTCATTGAGACATCTGGGAGCAGGACACTAAGACCTGGGTGGCAGCGTGGTGAGGAGGATACAGGGATGGGGCTTAGGGATAGCACTGCAAATGTGTGCCTTTATTTACAAAAAACAGTCACTGGCCTTCAGATGTTTCTCTGATTGAACCTTTCAATTATGACACATTTTTGTGAGTATATATTTTTATGTGGAAGAACATCAAGTTTCTTCCACAGAGGGTGGAATGTTCATTCATGCCTTTTCATTCCTTTATTATATTTGTCATATGCATATATTAGTTACTCAAACAGATAAATTTTTAAAACATTCTTTAAAGATCCTCTGTGCTGTTCTCTGTACACTTGGGGGACAGATGAATAAATGGGCACAGAATGACCCAGAAGTTGCAGAAGTCAAGCAAAGACCTTCAGAAGTGGGAATAGAGTATTGGTTGGTTTATACTTTAAAGGTATACAAGCCATTGCCTGTAGAACAGGAGAGGCAGAGATAAGTCAAAAGGAAGAAGAGAAGGAGCCAGAGAGAAAAATGAAAATGCAAGTTGCAGAGAAGTGGAAAGTGTAGTCCATAACTTTTTCTATAAATAATTAAAAATTCAGCTTATCTGTTCTTAATATATTCATTTCCCTTAAATGAGGAGCATTTTATTTTTATTTTTTAAAGATTTTATTTATTATTTTTAGAGAATGGGGTAGGGAGAGAGGCAGCGAGGGAGAAAGACATCTATGTATGATTGCCTTTCACCTGCCTCCAGCTCTGGACCTGGCTGGAGACCTGGCATGCAATCTGGTGATGTGCCCTGGCTGGGGAACTGAACCAGCAATCTTTGGGTTTGCAGGTTGGCGCCTTATCCACTGTGCCACCAGCCACGGCTTGCATTTTAATGTAAGATCATTTGCATTGTTTGGAATCAATAATATATAACAGTATTCTCTATAAACAGAAAGCATTGATTTTAGTATAGATGACCATTTAGATAATATGTTGCTTATTTCTCAAATTATAATGGCAGTTTTTGCATTTAACCTCAAAAAATCATTATGGACATGACATTTCAAAAAAGAGATAGTTTTTCCAGTGACATTAGTCACATTATACTTTGTATCATAATTTGGTTGTACTTTGAACTGTATGATTTACGAGTCACATAAATCTCTGCCTTTTCAACTTATGTGATCAAGGATCACTATTTCCTTCTCCCCCATCAATCTATTGTAGGCTGCTAAAAAAATTAATTCCTAATTTAATTATATTTCATTAACTTTAAAATAATTACTAACAAAATAAAAATGGGATACAAAAAGACAAGCCAAAATATTTATCAGGCTAAATCAGTAAAAATGACTGTGCCACTTCGCTATAAAGACTCTTCGCCCTGGCTGGTAGCACAGTGGATAAGGCGTCGGCCTGCAAACCCAAAGGTCGCAGGTTCGATTCCCCAGCCAGGGCACATAACCAGGTTGCAAACCAGGTCTCCAGTCAGGTCTGTGGCTAGAGGCAGGTGAGACGCAACCATACATTGATGTCTCTCTCCCTCTCTGCCTCTCTCCCTTCCCCTCTTTCTAAAAATAATGAAATAAAATCTTAAAAAAAAAAAAAAAAAGACTCTTAACTGTTATCTCTGTTTCTACCTCTTAGCCAACCCCAAACCAATTCTGATGTGGTAACTGTGGACTCCACACAACTCTTTTAGTAGCAAGGTTTACTCATAGCATTTTCTTTTTTTTTCTGGAAAGAAGGTTAACATACAATTCAATAAAAAATATCTCAAATAATTCTTGCCATATATATGTGTGTGTGTGTGTGTGTGTGTAACTATTATGGTAAATAATATTAAATTACTTCTTTAACTGTATTTGAAAAAAATTAACATATAGCTGAAAAAGCAAAATAAATTATTCTTGCCTGTTTTGGAAAGGTTTTAGTAAATGTGTGATCACATTTGTATCTAAGATGAAGATGAATGAAAACATATTATTTCCTCTACTTAGTTTACATAAAGTTGATAAAGCACAGGACATATTTCTCAACCTATATAAATGCATTCAACTATTATAAATAAAATTAGACCATAAAAACATACCCACAGTTCTATTGCCTATTTTATGTATGTGAAATGACACAAATTTCTCATATGCAAATTACCCATTTTTGTTATTCAAAGTTGATTTACATGCTGTCTATCTTGCCTTATCTTTTTCACCCAAGGATAATAACTCTAATATGACTGAATTTAGCATATTCTGTAAATAATTAGCCTAAAGAGGTATAGGTTGTGACAATTGATAACAATGATGAATCATAATCAAAGCAAATTAAATTAGCTAAAAACAGAGAAAAATGAAATGTTATTAATAACAAAAATAAAATAGGGAAACAAACAATAATTTTTTAATTAAAACATATTTTTCATTGAATTTCCAATGATATCAGTGAAAATTTCATACTTATAAAGAAATCAGTCTTCCACTAACATGACATATTGAGGGCACTTATGACATATGTGTTGCTAATTATTTCATACATAACTGTCTGTAGTGTATGTGTGTCAATTTGACCATTTAAATACAAATACAAATATGTATTATTATGCTTCTGAAAGTGTAATAAATGGGAAACATATGAAATCCATGTCAGGGATTTATTCTGCAAGTTACAAATATTGGTTTATGACAGTTAATTTTAGTATGTATTTTGTGTCTGTTTGTTATTACTTTTAAGCAAGAAATACATACACACATATACTCATAATTTCCTTTTGAGAAAAAATATAACCTAGTTCTTCCAAATAAAATAAGAACAATGGGGATCCTTTAAATGAAATATGATGCATATTTATTTTCACAACAAGACAGTTACCAATTATATCTCCAATCTGAGAATAACTCAGAATGTGAGGACAGAAACATGGCTAATTCCTGAGGCACCTTATAAAGAACAATTTCTAGAGGTAAAAATAAATCCACTTCCTTTGGTAAACTGAGGTAAATGGAGAACTCTATCACCTTACTTAACTACTGGAATGTCACTTCCCTTACATACCAACTTTCTAATGAACCTCACCATGATAAAAATTGGCAAAACTTTTTTCAAAATCTGAAAAATGCAAGCCTGTTTAAGAGATGAATTTTTTTCAAGTATGTATCTATAACCTCATAGAGTATATTTTTAGTGAAATACTAAAATTATGTCATTTTCAGTGGGAACTATTTGCACAGTTCTCACATTCCTGTACCTTTTCTGCCACCTGTACCCACCTGCAGCTCCATCAATTGTTATGGAAACCTTGTTTCCTGAAGCCTGAAACCTTTTCATCACCATGGATGTGATGCAGTCACCATTGCTTCTTCAGAGATTAATGTGTGTTCTCATTTTCAGCCTCAGAGTCACTTGCTGGTGATTTTGTGCTACTCATTACATGACCTTATGATTAAGGTCTACAACTGAGCTTGCCTTTACAACACAAAGAAGTTATGAGGATCCCATTGTGCACTGAAATGTTTTTGAAAATATAAAACATAAAGAAACAAAAGCCAGCAATATCATTATGTTAGTGTAGAAGGCTAGAATAGCATTTTTCATGTTATAAAAATATACAATGTGGAATAGCTTAAACTTTGATTTGCCAGGAAATATTAATTTATGAAAAATATAATTTGTATTCAAATTTTTCTTCAGAATTATTAACTTATATGCTAGAAATCCTTATGTAAATTAGATCTGCAATTTAAACTCAGAACTAAATTTATATCCACATGAGGTTTTCTGAAAGATGCATTTCATAGTGGTTAAGAACACAGAATCTTCAGGGGATGTTAATTAGCTTGATTGAGGCAATAATTTCATAACATATACCTATATCAAGAGATCAGGTTGTATACATTAAGTGTATGTATATTTTATATGTCAATAATATCTGCATAAAGCTGTTTATCTTTTATTCATCTGTTTTTAATTCTCAGCTGAGGATCTATTCACTGATTTTTAGAAAGAGAGTTAGGTGAGAGGAAGAGGTAGAGGGAGAGAGGGAGACGGAGAGGAGAAGAGAGAGAGAGAAACATTGGTCAGTTGCTTCCCATACATCCCTGACGGGATGGAAACTGCAACCTAGGTATGTGCCCTGACCTGGGATCAAGCCCACAACATTTTGGTGTAGAATGATGCTCCAACCAACTGAACTACCGGGCCAGGGCCACAAAGCTATTTTTGTTTTGTTTTTGTTGTTTTAAATATAGAACACAGAATCTGGAATAAAAGTGCCTGAGCGGACTGCTTCGGGCCCTGTTACCTGGGTTTAACTTCCGTATACCCCAATTTCTTCACTGGTCATAGTGATTATGGAAGGTCTTTGTGTACACAGTGTTTAGAATACCGCTTGGCAATAGATAAGCACTAAATAAGCTTTGATAATATTTTTATTATTATACTATCTCTAGAAATAGTTCTCCAGCTCTAAGAATTTTCCTTCCTAGAATTCTAGATATACTTTCCTGGGATTATGATACACAGCCATATCAATTCATAACACAACTTGGTGCCTGCCAACAGAACCATTTCCTGAATTTCATTGAGTTCATCACCAATCATCAATATATAATTTTGAATCAAGGTACAGGCAGTTAGTGGATTAGGATTAACCCAGAAGCCATTTCCAAAGGTGGAAGAGTTTCTTATTGCTCAGAGTGGGGAAAGTGCATGCTAATCACTGACATTGTAATCTAATCATCAACTGAAAAAAAAAACATCATAGAAGGAAGCAAACCTAAGTGCTGGGTCTAATTACATCACTATTCAGCCGCTTGATGGAGAAGACGGGCACATTGTACAGTCATTTATACAACCAAACACTCAATAGACATTTAGGCCCCTGTCCAAGCTGTGCCTGGAAAGCTGTAGTTGTGCATTTCAAATCAAGGCAAGCTTTTAGAGAATTAACTTAGGGGCCTCAGAAACTCTACTTCTTATGATCTTAGGGAGCAGCAAGTGGATATCATGAGGATGAACAGTGTGGTGTGTGAGAATGAAGTCAGTATGAGAGTCAGAGAGACAGTTTCAAATCTCTGCCACCTGTTGAGTGACATGTGCAAGTGAAGTACGTTTTCAGATCTACCAGCTATAAAACAGGGATAATACAAGGTCAATCTTTCAAGGATTGTCAGTACTGGACAATTATTACAGAATGTCTAGCACATGGTTGGTATTCAGGAAATCATGCTGGTATTTATTGGTAATCATGAACAGATAAAATACTTAAGGAAAAGAACATTGAGGCACCATATACAACGACATTACACTTCACCAGAATTACATCAACAACACAGGGATTACACATCATCCACAGGTGGGGTGCCTGGCAAAGCTCAGGTCCACATGCCTGGTTGCTGCTGAGATGCACAGAAACTGGCAGGAATGCCCCACAAGCACATGTCTTTCACACAAGCATGACTGGTACAGCCTCATCTTAAAGAATGAAGTGTGTGAGAATAAAATGTAATGTAAAATGGTCAGCAAACTATAAAATACTCTTTCAGTAGCCCATGACCTTACAGCTTGGATTCTGCCAATGACCAAAATAAAACCCAGTTTATTATGATTTCCCTTTTTCTACCCTAAGAGCTGGAACAGCAGGTTAGTTACACTTCATTTCTATTGGGATGTTTGTGAATGAACATGTTTTGTTTATATTGTAGGAGCTTTCTTGTGGTTTCTGGGCTAAGGAGATCCAGTTTCTGTGGATGATGTGCTGAACAAAAAAGAAAAGCAGCTTACACTGTCCCAGCACTACTGAGGCCTTTTGTGATGTCAGGATAGAGGATGCTAGAAGCATCTGGGGAGTCTATAATGTGCTGGGTAACACGTATTGAAGGTTAACTGCAAGACTTAAAGGCTTATCATATCAGCTGTCAATGTAGAAACTTTGTTAACATAACAAATTTGAAAATTTATATTATAAATTTATGTCTTATATATAATTATAATACATATACATATATTTGTGTGTATATGCATATATAGTACACATCCATGCATGTATATTTACGTACCTATATGAGGAGGGACCCAAAAAACTGGAATTTACTTACAAAAGTATATTTATTCTTACATGTTTAAACTTCAATCACCCTGAAAGTACTCTCCATTTGATGCAATACACCTACTGAGACTTTTTTCCACTGCTCGAAACAGTTTTTTAACTCATCAATTTTGATGGTCTTTAGTGCTTCTGCCATTTCTTTATTTCATTTCTTCCATATCAGCAAAAATGTTTCCGATTGAGGACTTTTTACATTGGGGAAATTAAAGTCACTCTGAGTGAGACTGGGTGAACAAGGAGGATGGGGCAGGGGGGTCAATCCATGTATGGTCAAAAACTGCTGAACACTCAATGCAGTGTGGGCAAGTGCACTTGTAAATCACCCATCATGAAATGGGCAAATGCATGGAAAGAGTCTTAAAAAAAAATTACTGAGGCTAAACACAGACTCTCACAACAAAGCCAGTTGGTACACTGATACAGATGGGTCCCTAAAACATTCACCTGGTGCGGGACGCCTGTACTATAAGGGGCCCGCCCTCCAAAAGATTATTCCTATTTTGGCGGTTCCCCTTCATATATATCTATGCATCATATGTATGTGCATTTACGCTTAAGTTTATATAATTCTGAATCTATAAAACTAGCCAGCATACAAAGAAGTGAGATTTATTTTTTTATATATTTTATTGATTTTGTTATTACAGTTGTCCCCATTTTTCCCCCATTGCCCCCACCTAGCTGATACCCCCAATTCCCTCCAACAATGCCCCCTTAGTTCATGTCCATGTATCATGCATATAAATTCTTTGCCTTCTCCATTTCCTCTATTACTTTTTGTTTTCAATTTTTTATTTATTATTTTTAGAGATAGGGGAAGGGAGAGAGGCAGAGAGGGAGAGAAACATCAATGTATGGTTGCCTTTCACCTGCCTCCAGCAGGGGACCTGGCTGGAGACCTGGCTTGCAACCTGGCTAGGAAGCGTACCAGTGACCTTTGGATTTGCAGGCCAGTGCCTATCCGCTGTGCCACCAGCCAAGACCCTCCTCTATTATTCTCAACATCCCCTTGTCCATTCTATAACCACCAATGTGTACTTCTTTTCTTTCTTTTTCCACATCCAGACAATTCACCATTTAATTACTGCTTTCTGTCAGCCTCTCAAATAATAATAGAAAGTTTTCTTTTTATTATTTCAAAATACTTCTGTTAATTCATTTGTTTTAAAAATAACTTTTTAAGTATTATCAATTGTAATATTACCAAACACATGAACAAATGCATTGCCACACATACATATTTTTACAAATGTTACACTAGAAAAAAATATTCCTACTCCCATGATAGTGTCCAATAACATGATTTAATTAATTGCCTTCAAAAACTTCTATTAGAGATATTTTGGTCTGGTTTCTTTCATTTCTTGTCTCTAAAAAAATCTCATCTCATAATTATCCTTCCCAGGTCCTACCTACATTTGCTTGATTATAGACAGATTTCTTCTGAGCTAAAAAAATTAAGTAAATAATCCCTATCTTCATTCCCAAAAGATTTACTCTTCTTTATTCTTTAATTCTGCAGTGTTCAATATGGTAGTAACTTAAAATGTGGCTAGTTCAAATTGCAATATACTATAAAGTGCATACTGGATTTTGAAGAGTTAATACAACAAATTTACAATATGTCAATACCTTACATAATTATTAGATGTTGAATGATAACATTTTAGATAGTGTAGTAAATTAAGCATTTTTCTTTTTTTTCTTCAACTTATTTTACTCTGGAATGTTAGGAGCCCAAACAGGCCCAATCCAAGACAAATCATAATTAAAATGGCAAATTTCAAAGACAAAGAGAAAATCCTAAAAGCAGCAAGAGAGAAACAGTTAATGACATAAAAGTGGGCTTCGATAATGTTATCATCTGATTTCTCCACAGAAACACTACAAGCCAGAAGGGAATGGCAAAAAAAAAAGAAAAAAGAAAAAAAGAAAAGAAAAGAAAAAGAAAGAAAGAAAGAAAAGAAAAGAAAAACAAAGGCCTACAACCAACACTATTCTACCTAGCAAGATTGTCATTCAAAATGGAAAGTGAAATAAGGAGTTTCTCAGACAAAAGAAGGCTAAAGGATACATTTCCACCAAACCAGCATTGCAAGAGATACTAAAGGGTCAGCTTTAAAAAGAAGAAAAAACAGATAAAGAGACAGAGAATAATACAGGTACAAGGTAGGGAAATGACAATCAATAAGTATCTATCAATAATAACCTTAAATGTAAATGTATCAAATGCACCAATCAAAAAACACAGGGTAAATAAACTTTTGGATATCCTACACAAAAATATGTTTACTGATACTTCACCAAGGGCAAAGGAAATAAAAGAATGAATCAACAAATGGGACTATATCAAATTGAAAAGTTTCTGTTCAGCTAAAGAAAATATCAGCAAAAGTCAAAGGGAACCAACTCTATGGGAAAACATAATTGTCAATGATACCTCAGACAAGGGTCTGATCTCCAAAATATATCAAGAACTAATGCGACTCAACACCAGGGAGACAGACAGCCCCATTAAAAAATGGGCAAAGGACCTGAACAGACAGCTCACTGAGGAAGATATACAAAGGGCCCAGAGGCATATGAAAGAATGCTCAACATCACTAGTCATCAGAGAGATGCAAACTAAAACTACAATAAGATACTACCTCACACCTGTCAGAATGGCAATCATCAGCAAATCAACAAACAACAAGTGTTGGCGAGGATGCGGAGCAAAGGGAACCCTCATACACTGTTGGTGGGAATGTAGGCTGGTGCAGCCACTGTGGGAAACAGTATGGGATTTCCTTAAAAAACTAAAAATGGAACTGCCTTTTGATCCAGCAATTCCACTACTGGGCCTATACCCAAAGAATCCTGAAACACCAATTCATAAGAACCTATGTACACCTATGTTCATATCAGCACTATTTACAATAGCCAAGTGCTGGAAACAGCCTAAGTGCCCATCAGTGGATGATTGGATCAAAAAACTTTGGTACATTTACACAATGGAATTCTATATAGCAGAAAGAAAGAAAGAAGGAAATTGTACCCTTTGCAACAACATGGATGGAACTGGAGAGTATTATGCTTAGTGAAATAAGCCAGTCAATGAAGGACAAATATCATATGATCTCACCCATTACGGGACAATAATGAGCAAAACTAACAACAAGCAAAACAGAACCAAATATATGAATACAATGAATAGGCCTTCAGTGGTCAGGGGGAAAGGGGTTAGGGGGAGGGGGAGGCAGAGGCAAGGAAGGGGAGCAGGTTAGACAAGAACCTAGTATAAAGGAAACATGGACATGGACAACAGGTGGGATTGACTTTGGGGGGAATGGGTGGGTGGGGAGGGGGACAGAGGGGAGCAAAAAGGGGATGGATGTAATACAACAACAATAAAATAAAAATTAAAAAAAAAGAAAACAAGGGAAAAAAACATAGGGTAGCTGAATGAATAAGAACCAACTTTAACTTATGAATGCTTTAAAATAATTGTTATAAGTAGGTTTACTAAATAATGTATAGTTTTTATTTTTGTCGTATCTAAACTACAGGTTGTTTTCTTAGATTGGAATTATTTTCTAAATTGGGAAAATCAAGTTACTTGCAATAACTCTTGGAAAAATTGAATACAGTTAAGGGTGGAAAAAAAGCAAGAAAATGTGAATGTATATTACAGATTGATTTTTTAACCTATTGGAGTTGTGTGTTGTTAATTCAGAGTTGTTAGCCTCAGAGACACACATTCATTTCATTGATGTAACACCACTCCTCTTTTTTATTACCAACCTCCTTTGTGTGGGTATTACTATATGAGAAAATTAGCCCAGTAATTTTGACAATTCACAGTGTATAAATTGTCAACCAAAAGTAAATAAGAGATATATTGAAGCAGCATATTGTACAAATAGTTGACTATTCAGAAATGGTCGTTATACTGGAACCCACACATGTTGTGTACACAGACACACAGGCATACACACACAGAGTTAGAGTGGCAAGGTGATGTGACACGGTATCAAATACTTGATCTACTCTAACATTTTGAGTTACCTGGTGGGATTAAAGAACATGCCAATAATACCTTTCAAGAAAAGGGGGTACTTGTAATATGCAGAATTCCAATTTCCACCTTAAATCCCCAGGAATCTGAGTCTCAACACAGAGGGACTCAGAGTACAGAGATTTTTTTAAACACCCAAGTGACTCTACCTTGGATGGGAGGACCACTGAGTGAAGAAACAGTGAAATATCAGGTGAAAAGATTGCCATTGGGTAGTTCAGTTTCTCAGTGGGAGTTCTCACAGCAGCCACTGGAGTTATAGTCACTTCTCATTTTCCAGATGACAAAAAGAAGCTTTTAGAGGTTAGCATGAGAAGCCAGTATTTGAGTCAAAAATCTGTCTGATTGGAAAAATCTGCTTTTTACACTACACCGGACTGAAAACAAGAAGCTTTCATGGAGTTTACATCTGGAACAACATAGTGGCCAATGAAAGGAAACTCACAAAGTCCAAGCAGTTATGTTCTGCTCAATCAGCAGTAGTAAGCTTTTTAAAACTGCATATAAATCTGTCAGACATCAAAGAATGTCAAAAAGAAAACACCTGACAAAACAGTTTCCTTGTAATATCTTGTATGCACAGCTTTTGGGGTAAAATTGCAATAGTTCTCCTCTTTCCATTTATTATGATTATGAATATGTGCACATACACACAGAATCTCCAATTTGAAATCAAAGCAGAACATTGCATAACATTCAAAGGAATGGGAGCTTCATGTAGCAAATGCAATCAATATATACTCACCAGTTGCCAACAGAATTTTGAGACTAAAATTTTTGATCCAAATATGCTAACAAATAAAATGTTTGATAAACTTTTTACACAACAAATTGTGAACTTGTTCTTCATTATCTCTCCCTCCTCTTCTCCAGAACTACACAATCCTCATGGATTTGCCTTGCTTGGGCTCCTAACATCAAACAAGCCTGCCAGTCTTCATTCTCAGGTTCATCCATATTCATCTCAACTAGCACACATGAAATCACCACCACTGAGATCAGCCAATCTTGTCCTTATTTCTTACCTCCCCCCAGAGCACCTACTGACACCTTCAGTTCCTCACCTGAACTCTCAATTCTTATTGCCCTCTAAATGAGCATTTGTACTATTAATTCAACCCTTAATCACAGGCACCCACTGAACTATATTTCCAGTATCTCATGTATGTAGCCTTGATGAAATAATTACACTTACTAATAAGGAAAGTGCCCTCTTAAAATGAGTAGCTATTGAACAACTAAGTGAAGAACATACTCTCAGCTACTCAAATGAGGTAACCTAATTTTAGGCACCATGAGAAAGGCTGAAGTTATATTCAGGTCAATCAGTCAATCACATACTCATGGCACGCATATTTTAACCCATCTCACCCAGAAATGAAAACTCCTTAAAAGCCAGAACTGTGATCCATTTACCAAGTATTTCCCACAGCACTTAGAATAGTCCATACCCTTTATGGACTAAATTGTGTTCTACCCAGATCTGTACATTAAAGTCATAATTCCTAGTAGCTCAGCATGTGACTGCATTTGGAAATGGGGACCTTAGAGAGGTACTTAGGGTAAAATGAGGTCATGTGGATTGGCCCTAATCCAAAGGGAGATTGGGACACCAAAGATGTGCATGTAGAGGAAAGACTATGTGAGAGCACAGCAGGAAGGCAGCTGTCTGCAAGCCAAGGACAGGCCTCTACACAACCTGCCACCACCTCTATCTTGGACTTCTGGCAACCAGAACTGTGAGAAAGTAAATTTGTTGTCCAAGCCACCAGTGTGTAGTGTATTGTTATGGTGGCCCTAGAGGATTAGTATACTTCTCAGGTATTTGATGAATTAATTAGAACTAATAATTTGGTAATTTTTTCTCCTCTCAGATCATGCTTTTTTTTTTTTTAAGACAAATGCAAAATAAATAAATAAATGGCTTGAAATCATGGGTTTTCCTTTGTTATCTTTATTGCCAACTTAGTGTTTTAGAAAAACAACGGTATTTCTAATGTCTATCAACCCCCAAAACAATATATTGAATTTAGGTTACTTGTTCCTTCAAGTAACACACTTCTATTAAAAGTCAAAGAACATTGAAAAGTCAAACCTCCAGGTAACAATAGCAGTGGTTTCTCCTTTAATACATAACATAAGTGCTGAGGGGAGTTGTGCAAATATAAATATTTCAGGTACGATATTCGTGGTCTCTTCTCCAATTCATACTTAAAACAGATCAATGCTTCATTCCTGAACAGGAAAGAGCTTCATGCAATGATTTCCAGCCCGGTGGCTTCCCTCATCCTATTTGTTCATTTCACCCTAAAATACTGGAGACAACACTAGAAAGGAAGTCAGTCCTTACACTGTATAAAATGTCACTGTAGCTGGCTGGGGGCAAGATGGCAAGTGTTCAGTCTCTGTATATTAAAAACATTATGTATGTATGTAAATTTATTTTTGCATGTGTTTGGTAATCTTGCAATTCATATTGTTTAAAAGAGTAAGTATTTAACGAAAGGCATTTTGAAATAATGAAAACTATTAATATAATTAGAGAAGCCGACAGAAGGCACTAATTAAATGGTGAACTGTCTGGATGTGAAAGGAAAAAAAAAGTACACAGTGGTGGTTACAAAATAGACAGGGGCATGTCAAGAAGAATAAAGGAAATAGAGAAACCAAAGAACTTATATGCATGACACATGGACATGAACTAAGGGGAGCATTGCTGGAAGAAATGGGGTACTGGGTGGAGGGGGGGAAAGGGCAGGAAATTGGAAAAACTGTAAGAGCAAAATAAATAAAATATATTTTTAAAATAATAAAATAAAATAAAATAAAAACATTATATGAGGTCCCCCACCACTTTGAAGACATATAGAAGTCTCAACATGCATTTTGTTAGCCAGAAAATATTACCAATATTAAATGTTGTGGACTGAATGTGTGTGTCCCCCAAATTCATATGTTGAAACCCTAATCCCCCAAAGTGATCCATGACCAAGTGGGGCCTTCAGGAACTGATTAGGACATGAGGGTGGGAGGCTCACAAAGGACCATGCCCTTTACAAACACTGGGCAACTAGCCTGACAGAGTTCATCTCCTTGCGATGAAGACCATTGAGAAGGAGAAGATGCTTCGTGCTTTCCTTGTATCAGTGATAACTGACACTGACACATGTTTATGAATGAATGAATGAATGTTAAGTACATGACTGAATTACAGTCATTATTCGTAAGAAGCATATAATCTAGAAAGTACTGAAAATGCATAAGTGAATGTGCTTGGTTTTGGACCAGTGTTCCTCAAGCAGTTTGCCCTGAATAACCATTAAATTTTTTTTCTAATCAATCATAAGCCAATACTTTATAAACTGCACTAAAAATAAGTTACTAGTATCCCTGGCTGGTGGCTCAGTGGATAAGCACTGTCCTGTGAACCCAAAGGTTACTGGTTTGATTTCCCAGTCAGGGCACATAACCAGGTTGCAAGCCAGGTCTCCAGCCATGTCTGTGGCTGGAGGCAGGTGAAAGGCAACCATACACTGATATTTCTCTCCCTTTGTTCCTCCCTCCCTGCCCTTCTCTCTAAAAACAATAAATACAATCATTTTTTAAAAAATTAAAATAAATGACTAGGAAAATGAGGGAAAACAAAAAAGATATAAAATTAAACAAAACTTTTCTTTTGGATAAAATTGTTAGATAAGTCTTTTGTTTTTCTAAATAACAACCAATAGGCCAGAACCTGCATTTTGAATCTCTCCTTTTTTTTTTTTTTTTTTTTTTTTACTATTGTCATTAGAAATATGATGGGAGCACACCCTCATTAACCCATGAGTAAATGAAAGAAAAGCCTTTGAAAACTTCCATTAAGATTAGTTTAAAATAACCTGCTGGGGAAATTATCATGTTCTTCCTATACTTTCCAGAATTGTACTGTGATCCATAAAAGAGTCCAAAAAAGTAAATAAAGGCATGCATACATACAGGCCACCAAACGGTTCTTTTCAGCAAACTCTTATCATCAGCATAGAAATTAGCATGTACAGTTTCTCTTCTCCAGAAAGAGCGAGAACATTAGGCACTCTCCTTACAACAGCTCACCTGAGTGATAAATGGTAAATGCTATACTATATGCAACCTCCTCAATTCCCTTTGTTTCTTTCTGGAAATGACTAACATTCACTCCCTTGTTGTGTTGTTGCAAATTAATTAAATTACAACTGCAAAATTACTGCTGTCCCTACTTCTTTCCAATGTAATATTGTTTGTATGTTAGATGGTTTAAGTAAGTGCTCACCTCTGAGAGATATATTACAAAAAATTATTTTTGTGCTTTTAAGCAATCATAGTAGTTAACATACATACATATATGTATAGTGAAAATATCAGGAAATCATTATAATATTGTAAACTTAATTTTAAAATTAAATGTTCCAAATATCATTGCCTAGGTAAAAAGAAAAATGTTCTACAAAATGCAACTGCACAGCCTATTCCCTAGTGGGTTAGGTCTAAAATCACCCTTAAAGATATGTAAAATTGTTCCTCAAAATACATTCAATAAATTTTATACTACTTATACATAATTTTATGTTTTTAACATCATCTATAAGTCCAACCCAATTGACTTTTTTACCAATATTAAGAATAAAAATTCCTTGGTTGAACATTGGCTTCATTACATTTTTTACTAAATAATGTAATAAAACATGTATGGATTTATATAAATTAAGAATGTATATAATGCTAAAATATTGGAATAAAGTAAACAAAAAGCTGTAAGGATAATACACACATTATTTTTTTAGAAATCAAGGGAAGAGCAAAGAGGACCAACTAAATATTCATAATGGGGTGAAGCGAAATACATTGCCACAATGAAATACTATGCAACTATTAAAATTATGTTGCAAATAATAGTGACTCACAGTGTTGTTTTATTTTTTAAGATTTTATTTATTATTCCCAGAGAGAGGGGAAGGGAGAGAGGCAGAGAGAGACATCAATGTATGGCTACCTTTCATCTGCCTCCAGCTATGGACCTGGCTGGAGACCTGGCTTGCAACCTGGTTACGTGTCCTGGCTGGGAATCGAACCAGTGACCTTTGGGTTTGCAGGCTGGCACCTTATCCACTGTGCCATCAGCCAGCGCTTCACAGTGTTTTTATAGTATATCAAGTGGTGAAAAATTGTAGCTATATACAGTATGTGTGTGATAAATTGGCAAATTTGTAGTTAAATAAACAACATGCCACAAAAGTGCTATATTTTGAAATAAATTTATTCTTATCTGCAAATACATAAACTTAGTCATTACTTTTTAAACTGTCCAAAAAAGTCCCCATTTGATTCAATAATAGACTCAATTCAACTTTGGAATTTTGAGCACACATTAATTAACTTTTCTTTATCCATGGAAATCATCATGTTTTCAACCTTAGCTTTAACAACCTCTTTATTAGAATGAGGTTGTTTATTAACTTCTCTCTCACAAATGCTCCATACATAATAGTCTAAAGGATTTGCATCTGCTGAACTAGGAGGCCAGATTTCCTTTGATCAGAATTCAGGAATACTGACACTGAGACGTTCTTGCACCTTTTTGGCATTCTGTTCTGGTGTACCATTTTGCTGGAAGATAAAATGATGTCCATTTATGACTTGCTTCATCCATGGTACAACTATTTCTCTCAAAACATCAAGGTAAACATCAGCAGTCACCTTCAAGCCTTGTGGAAGAAAATGCGGGGTCATGATATCTCCTTCATTGCTGACAACACCTAACACCGTCACTGTAGCAGATTTCATTTTCATGACAATTGGGAGTTCATTTAGATTCTCACAGAGCCACCTGTTGTTTCTTCTGTAGACTATTTGGTCCTGCTGACAATTCTTTGCATCAGAGAAGAAAATCAGAGGGTTATTTCTTTGGGATTTTTCAATGTTGTTAGCAGTTTCCTTGCTTTTTCAAAGCACCTTTCCTTTGTCTGCTGTTTCATAAACTGGTCTCTTTTAACAACATACAATCTGTATCTGATATCTTCAGCAATCATCTTGTGAATCGTTGCATCTGACATCTGCAGTTCTCTTGCTATGGAGCTCATTGACTTTTCTGGATCTTCACTGATGATCTCCTGGATTCGGTATACACTATCTGGACTTATGCAATCCTTGCATACCTTATGCATTTTTCTTGTTGGTGTGGCAACAGCAAGATCAGCATCATACATCTTCTTCACGTTGTCCACTGTCCGTAAAGGGATGTTATTGAAATGCGCAATTTCCTTAGCAGCTCTCCCTGCACGCAGTCTAGAAATTATGGTTGTTCTAACATCGTATTCCTTTGACATGATGGTTACTCTCAGAATTTAATACTTTATACTGAAACAATGTTGTTAAATCATAACCTTAGAAACATAGTTTTTCCAAATTAATATGCATGTGAAATAAGGAGATGCAAAGTTATTGCCAATATATCATGTGCATTCTGTATATTGTATACACCTACCAGCTGTATTTCCTTATGGAGGTTGATTCTAAGCCTCCGGGAAAATCATTGAAATTTCTAGCACATGTTTTTAACCTTTTTCTTCCTACATATCATATGTTATGGATTTTAAAATAGCTGCCCTGGCTGGTAGCACAATGGATAAGGCGCTGGCCTAGGAACCCAAAGGTTGCTGGTTCAATTCCCCAGCCAGGGCACATAATCAGGTTGCAAGCCAGGTCTCCAGCCAGGTCTGTAGCTGGAGGCAGGTGAAAGGCAAACATACATTGATGTTTCTCTCCCTTCCTCTCTCTCTGGAAATAATAAATAAATTATTTTAAAATTTTTCTATAAAACCCTTTTCCTCTAAATTACACTTTAATACTCAACCTCCTCACACAGCACTAGCTTCTCAACATCAGCAGCATCTACCTCATGCTTTCCCAAAGTCTAAAATGTGTTCATCATTTAACTCAGCTCTACTTTCAAAACCTGAAAATATAATATTCTCCTCTGAGTCACCCATCTTGGCACCTCTGTCATTCGATTAAAAACAGTGAACCCAACTCTGGCTCCTGTGGCTCAGTAGATTGAGCACTGGACAGTGAACCAACACATTGCTGGTTCAATTCCCAGTCAGGGCACATACCCAGGTTGTGAGCCAGGTCTTCCAGCCAGGTCCCCTACTTGGAGGCAGGTGAAATGCAACTACACATTGATGTTTTTCTCCCTTTCTTCCTCCCTCCCTTCCCCTATCTCTTAAAGTAACGAATGAAATCTTAAAAATAAACAAAAACCAGTGAACTTGCTACCAGCTTTCATCCTGAAATTCTGGTTCTTAAATCTTACCTATTCTTAGTTCATTCTTTGCCCTTTCCCAACCCAGGTTTAAAATTAGTCTTTTCTACAACATACTCTCTTGAAAGCCCAGCTCTTCAGTTTGACATGCACATCTTGCTCGTATCCTAATCAGGTAAACATCACTTGTTTGCTTGCCTCATTCAGATTACAGACTACTGAGTATTGCTAGAGAAAGTGACAGAACAGTGTTGATTAATGTGACAACAAATGAATATGAATTTTGTCAAGTTCCTCTTTCTTGCTTTGGAATCTTTTATAGACTTCTTGAATATTCTGTTACATTTCCCAAGACCCTGACCCCAAAACATTTCATCTTAACTTACAACCTTGCACTTATCTGAGGAGACAGAAGTCACTATGAGATGGCAAACTCCTTGGATGCAAGGCCCTTATTGCTGGTGTTTCCCACTGAATCCCCATTTCCGAGCACTGGTAGAATAAATGACAAGTTTAGTTAACAAATGCACTGATTGCATTTCTTTTTTTTTTTTATTGTTGTTGTATTACATCCATCCTCTCTTTGCTCCCCTCTGTCCCTCTCCCCACCCACTCATTCCCCCACCCAAAGTCAATCCCACCTGTTGTCCATGCCCATGGTTCCTTTATACTAGGTTCTTGTCTAAACTGCTCCACTTCCTTGCCTCTTCCTCCCCTTTCACCCCAACCACTTTCCCCCTGACCACTGAAGACTTATTCCCTGTATTCACATATCTGGTTCTGTTTTGCTTGTTAGTTTTGTTCATTATTGTCCTGTAATGGGTGAGATAATATGGTATTTGTCCTTCGATGACTGGCTTATTTCACTAAGTGTTATACTTTCTAGTTCCATCCACGTCGTTGAAAAGGTTAGGAGTTCCTTCTTTCTTTCTGCTGTGTAGTATTCCGTTGTGTAAATATACCAAAGTTTTTTGATCCAATCATCCACTTATGGGCACTTAGGCTGTTTCCAGCACTTGGCTGTTGTAAATAGTGCTGCTATGAACACAGGGGTATATAGATTCTTATGAATTGGTGTTTCTTTGGGTATAGTCCAAGTAGTGGAATTGCTGGATCAAAAGGCAGTTCCATTTTTAGTTTTTTGATGAAACTCCATACCATGTTCATGGATGGGAAGAATTAACATCATTAAAATGTCCATACTACCCAAAGCAATCTACAGATTCAATGCAATCCCAATTAAAATACCAATGACAGGCTTCACAGATATAGAAAAAATACTTCAAAAATGTATATGGAGCCAAAAACATCCACAAATAGCCACAGCAATCTTGAGAAAGAAGAACAAGGTAGGAGGAATCACAATACTGGACTTCAAACAATACTACAAGGCTACTGTCATCAAAATTATCTAGTACTGGCTTAAGAATAGACATATAGATCAATGGAACAGAATAGAGAACCCAGAAATTAACCCAGGACTCTATGGTCAACTAATATTTGACAAAGGGAAACAGAATAGAGAACCCAGAAATTAACCCAGGACTCTATGGTCAACTAATATTCGACAAAGGGGGAAGAAACATAAAATGGAGTAAAAACAGTCTCTTCAACAAGTGGTGTTGGGAGAACTGGACACCAACATGCAAAAAGATAAAACTAGACCATCAACTTACACCATACACCAGAATAAACTCAAGATGGATAAAGAACTTAAACATAAGCAGTGCCACCATAAACGTCCTGGAGAAAAATATAGGCAGTAAAATTTTTGATATCCTATGCATAAATATTTTTACTGATAGTTCTCCAAGGGCAAAGGGAATAAAAGAAAAAATCAACAAATGGGACTATATCAAATTGATTGCATTTCTTTCCTAAAAGGTGACCTACCTTTTTGCAAGGACTGATCACACCCACCTCCTTAGAATATTGTGAAACTTGCTCCTGAAAATTAAAATCAGTGACCAACCTCCTGTTTGTTTTTCTTTAACGAGCTCCTTTTATCTCTACACAAAACATGCCAGTGTTTTCCAATTTTTTTGCCTTCAGATTAGTTACTCCATTAAAGTTTAATGAAGACAATTTTGTAATATTGTTCTAGCTTTCAGTGTGTTTTTCAGTTCTAGACCTGAATTTCAACTGCACGTTCGTCATTTTATCCAGGAAGTAATGTCAGAACTTCAAATTAGCGATGTGTGCGAAACAAACCCATTCTCCTACTCCCAGCCATTCAGGCTCCCCACTAGATATTTTTCATGTTTTGTTTTATGCCATGAGTTTTCAAGAGATCTATATTCCAAAACTCAAAGGCATCTTGTAAGAGTCCTTTCACCTTGGCTTCCACATCCATTGATTTTTATGGACTTACAGATTTACTATTGCCTATGAAATATATTTCATCATGTTTATTCACACCACCTCCACTGTGGTTTAGGTCTCCCGTTCTTTACTGAAACATATTCACTTTTTCAAGTTCTTAGGAAACTATTCAATAATGAAATACATTTTCATGGATCTCAAGAGGACATTAGAAATGGCATCCTAAAATAACATCTTGCAGTTACACATGTTTTATTTTATTAACAGATAAAATTATATTGAAAAATGTCACATCCAAGTATGTGCCATGATGAAATTCTGAAATAGAGACAATGATGGGAGACAGAACAGACGCCTCTATTTACAAACTTGCTGTGATATGAAAGAATTGACTGTTCACTTTTCCTTGTGCAAAACACTTATTTTCTACATGAATTGCAGAAACTTCCAGAATAGTGATTATATTCTTTGCTTAGTAAGCTAATATTTGTTGAGTGCTTTTTTCAAGGCCCCTGCAAAGCCACTGTAGACACAGAAGCATCTATTTTTTCCCCAATTGTAGCACACCAATGGCCCCTCACAAATTTCCATGTATTGGGCTCTCTTCAGGGAGTCATACAGCCCTGTGGAGATGTGTGATTGGACAGATACTGGAGTTCCCTTTCAAGACCAGCAAAATTCTCTGTGTAAATGGTGTCACTTTCTGTTATTTCTGGCCACAGAACTCACTATGAAAACCTAGAAAAATACTGTGATTTTAAATAATGAACCAAAAATAAATATAGAGTAGTTGCTTTATATTAAGAGAAACAAAACAAAAAAAGTCCTCTCCACAAATGGAACATGCCTCTACAGAAGGGACATAACATCGATTCAGACATTCCTGTCACTTGGTGCCTTGACATCCGGTGCAGCTTTGAGCAAACTGCATCTCTCTCTAAATCTGTTTCCTCAAAAACATGAAATAATAATGATAGCAGCTACTCATGAAGGGAAGAACAAGCAGAAGTGTGTTTACTTGGTATATTAAGAGATATTAGTTCTTTGTTTTACCTCTCATCATACTTCATGAGAAAATAGCCTTTCCCTACTTCAGCCTGTTACCAATCTCAAAATAAACTCAAAATACATTGCTTCCATGATCATTTAACCTATGATTATCACAATTAGTATATTTTTTCCAAATGCATGGATTGTGTGAGAATGCAATTAATTTTGGTGTTAAAAGTTTAGGGTGGGGAGGGGGACAGAGGGGAGCAAAAAGGGGATGGATGTAATACAACGACAATAAAATTAAAAAAAAAAGTTTAGAAGAAATAGTCAACTGTATTATTCTAAGCAAAATGAATATTAATTGAGTTAAATGTAATTTTATAAAACTGATTTATATAAATAAAACCTCTAGTGCTTCTTTAGAATGTAGATGATTAGTAATGAATTTCATTGAAACTATCAGAGAAGAGGACAGAGCTGTCATGCTTCTACTATAAATTTGTCTCCTGTTACATTTACATGTAACCTAAAGAATCAGTCTCACAGCCTTGATCCCACTGAGGAGTCTCCAAGGACAAATAGTCCAGAGGACATTTATACTAAACACAAATTCAAGTTCTCATCTGCCCTTACTGTGACTAGGCATGCTTAGAAAAAACTAAATCAGCACCTCTATATTTTTCAGGATTCAGTCTACCAAAGCAAATGGACAACAACAACAAAAAATTCCCCAGTATTTTCTTCAAAATAAAAAAGCTATGAGAATAAGCAAAACTACTAAACTTTGGCAATAGCTGTGTCAGATATATGCATTCTATAGGTCAAAATTTAATAATCATCCAGCGGTGCCTGAGCTAGGGTGCCTGATCACAATTCTTTGATTTACAACTAAATAAATCTCTCCTGACCTGCCATATCTGAGCATAGACACAATAGCTGGCACCTGAAGTATTTCTCACCCAGCAGCACATGGGCCTGGCGGCTGATTACAAATTCTCTGACTTACAGCTGTGTCAGTCAGTCAACCCTGCACAGTGGCATGCGAGCCTGGTGGCTGACTGTGGATTCATTGGTTGGCAACTGAGTTGGTTTGTCCAGCCCAGTGGCCCCTGAGCCTGGCAGGTGATCACAGATTCATTGGATTACAATAGAATATTTCAGTTGAGCCCAGTGCCACCTGAGTCTGATGGCTAATCAGATTCACTGAATTACAATTGAATCTTGCTGTCTAGTCCAGCAGCTCCTGAGCCTGGTGGCCAATAACAGAATCATTGGATTACAATTGGATCCTGCTGCCTAGCCCAGTGGCACCTGAATCCAGTGGCTGATCACCGATTTACACCTGAATCTGTCCCATCAAGCAGCACTTGAGCTGATAGCTGATGCATTGAATTGCAATTGAATGTCTCTGTCTAGCCCAGCAAGGCCTGAAATTCATAGCTGATTCACTGATTAACAACTGAATCCATCTGTTTCCCCAAGTTTCATTTGAGCTTGGCGGTGTATCACAGTTCGATAAGATTACAACTAAATCAATCCTTCCAGCCTAGCAGTGCCTTAGCCTGGCAGCTGATCAGAGTCTGATTCGATTACAACAAAACCTAAAAATAGGGAGAAAAAGAAACAGTTCATCATCAAAAGGAAAGGAGGAACCCCCAGAAAGATCACTAGATGAAACGGAGACAAGAAAACTATCAGATATGGAATTCTAAGGAATGATGATAGAGAAGTTAAATGAGCTCAGTGAACAAAAAGGAAACTACAAACAACTCCAGGGGAACTATGAAGAATTCCAGAGAAGCTACAAGGAACTTACTGAGAACTACACAAGCATTGAAAACAACATAGAATCAATCAGTAAGAGCCAGGAGGAAATAAAGAATACAATTTCTGAATTGAAGAATAGAGTAGAAGGAATCAACAACAAGCTAGAGGAAGCAAAGGACTGGATCAACGAGGAGGACAATGTGGAAAAATATTCCAAGACAGTGCAACAGAATAGAACAAGAATGAAGAGGTTTTAAGAGAGTTGCAGGATAACATGAAATGCAATACTATGCTTATCATAGGATTACCAGAAGGAGGAGAGAAACAAGGAATGAAAAACCTGTTCAAAAAAGGAATGATAGAAAACTTGCCTAACATGATGAGTGACAACGTTACTCAAGTTCAGGCAGCAGAGAGGGACTCAATTAGGATGAATCCAAACAAACCACTCCAAGACACATCACAATTAAAATGGTACATTTCAAAGACAAGGAGAGAATCCTAAAAGCATGAAGAGAGAAATAGCAAATAACATATGAGGGGGCTGCAAAAAGGTTATCAAATGATTATTCAACAGAAACAATACAAGCCAGAAGGGAATGGCAAAAAAAATATTCCAAGTCATGGAAAACAAAGAACTACAACCAAGAAAACTCTCCCCAGCAAGTCTCTAATTCAAAATAGATGGAGAAATAAGAAGTTTCACAAACAAAAGATGATTAAAAGAATACATCTCTACCAAACCAGCACTGCAAGAAATGCTAAAGGGTCTGCTTTTAAAAAATGAAGAAACAGAGAGAGACAGAGAGGAACACAGGTACAGAGGGGGAAAATGGCAATAAATAAGCATCAATCAATAATAACCTTAAATGTAAACGGAGTAAATGTGCCAATCGAAAGACATTGAGTAGCTGAATGGATTAGAAAACATGACCCACATATACACTGTATTCAAGAGAATACAATACACCTCGGAACAAAAGATCAACACAGATTGAAAGTGAAGGGATGAAAAAATATATAGCAATCAAATAAAAAATAAGGTTAGAGTAGCAATACTTAATGCAGAAAAAATAGATTTTATGATGAAGGCCATCAAAATAGACAAAGAAGGACATTTCATAATACTTAAGGGAACAACCCATCAGGAAGATATAACTCCGGTATACCTATATGCACCTAACACAGGAGTTCCCAAATATATAAGGAAAATCTTGGAGGACTACAAGAAGGCTACAGACAGCAACATAGTAATAGTAGGGGATTTTAATATCCCATTATCAATAATGGACAGATCTTTCAAACAAAAAAACATCAAGGATATTGTGGCATTGAACAAGATGCTAGAAGAAATGGACCTAACTGATATATACAGAATCTTTCACCCCAAAGAAGCAAAATACACATTCTTTTGAAATGCACATGGAATATTCTCAAAGATAGACCACGTGGTATGTCACAAGACAAGCCTCCACAAATACAGGAAAACTGAAATCATACCAAGCATTTTCTCAGATCACAATGGCTTGAAACTAGAAACTAACCTCAAGTGAAAAAGCCAAAAACACTCTAACTCATAGAGACTGAAAAACATGCTTTTAAGTAAGGAATGGGTGAACAATGAGATCAAATATGAAATCAGAAAGCTTCTGGAAACAAATGACAATGAATACACAACAGCCCAAAACCTATGGGACACAGAAAACGCAGTCCTCGAAGGGAAGTTCACAGCATTACAGGTTTACCTAAAAAAGATAGAAGGTGCTTATACAAACAACCTAACCATAAAGCTGCAAGAACTAGAAGAGCAAAAACAAACAAAGCCCAGAGCAAGTAGAAGGAAGAAAATCATCAAGATCAGAGCAGAATTAAATAACTTAGAGGCTAAAACTACAATTCAAAGAATCAATAAATATAGGAGCTGGTTCTTTTTAAAAATAAACAAAATTGACAAGCCTTTAACCAGACTCATCAAAAAAAAAAGGGAGAGAGGAACCAAACAAACAAAATCAGAAACAACAGAAGAGAAATCACAACTGATACTTCAAAAATACAAAGGATTATAAGAAATTACTACAAACAACTATATGACTAGAAATGTGACAACATGGGTGAAATGGACAAATTCCTGAAAATGTATAATCTACCAAAACTGAATCCAGAAGAAGCAGAAAGGCTTCTAGTGAAATTGAAGAAGTAATCAAAAATCTCCCAAAGCACAAGAGCCCAGACCAGATGGCTACACAGGCGAAAATTACCAAACATTTAAAGAACTAACTCCTATCCTTCTCAATCTATTCCAAAAAAATCCAACAAAAAGGAAAACTTCTAAACTCTTTCTATGAGGCCAGTATTATCCTAATCCCAAAACCAGGTCAAAACACAACTAAGAAAGAAAACTACAGGCCAATATTTCTGATTAACATAGATGCCATGATTCTCAAAAAAATTTGGCCAACCGGATTCAGAAATACATTAAAAAGATCATACGCCATGATCAAGTGGGCTCATCCCAGGGATGCAAAGATGGTACAACATTTGCAAATCAATGAATGTAATACACCACATCAACAAAATGAAAGACAAATGCCATATGATTATATCAATAGATGCTGAAAAGGCATTTGATAAAATACAGCAACCATTTATGATAAAAACCCTCAGCAAAATGGGAATAGAGGGAACATACCTCAACATCATAAAGACCATCTATGAGACACCTGAAGCCAACATCATACTCAATGGGCAAAAACTAAAAGCTTTCCCCCTAAGACCAGGAACAAGACAAGGCTGTCCACTTTCTTCACTTCTGTTGAACATCGTTTTGGAAGTTCTAGCCATAGCTATCAGAAGGAAAAGGAATCAAAGGTATCCAAATTGGAAAAGAGTAAGTCAAACTGTCATTATTTACAGATGACATGATTGTGTATATACAAAACCTGATAGACTCCACTAAAAACTTACTTGACCTAACAGGCAAATTTAGCAAAAGAGCTGGATATAAAGTCAATATTCAGAAATCAAAAGCTTTTTGTATACCAATATGAAACATCAGAGGTAAAAGCTAGGAAACAAATCAAAGTTACCATAGCAACAAGAAAAATAAAGTACTTAGGAATAAACTTTACCAACGAGATAAAAGACCTGTAATCAGAAAACTACAGAACACTGAAGAAAGAAATTAATGAAGATACAAATAAATGGAAGCCTATACCATGTTCATGGATGGGAAGAATTAACATCATTAAAATGTCCATATTACCCAAAGCAATCTACAGATTCAATGCAATCCCAATTAAAATACCAATGACAGACTTCACAGAAATAGAAAAAACACTTCAAAAATTTATATGGAGCCTAAAACGCCCACAAATAGCCATCACAATCTTGAGAAAGAAGAACAAGATAGGAGGAATCACAATACCAGGCTTCAAACAATACTACAAGGCTATTATCATCAAAACAGCCTAGTACTGGCATAAGAATAGGCATTTAGATCAAAGGAACAGAATAGAGAGCCCAAAAATAAACCCAGGACTCTATAGTCAATTAATAATTGACAAAGGGGGAAGGAACATAAAATGGAGAACAAACAGTCTCTTCAACAAGTGGTGTTGGGAGAACTGGGCAGCCACATGTAGAAAAAAATAAAACCAGACCACAAACTTACACCATACACCTAATAAACTCAAGATGGATAAAGGACTTACATGTAAGCAGTGCCACCATAAAGTTCCTGGAGGAAAATATAGGCAGTAATATTTTAGATATCCTATACATAAATATGTTTACTGATAGTTCTCCAAGGGCCAGGGAAATCAAAGAACAAATAAACAAATGGGACTATATCAAACTGAAAAGTTTCTGTTCAGCCAAATTAAAAGGGAACCAACTGTATGGGAAAACATATTTGCCCATGATACCTCAGATACAGGTTTAATATCCAAAATATATAAATTACTTATGCAACTCAACACCAGGGAGACAGACAGCCCAATTAAAAAATGGGCAAAGGACCTGAACAGACAACTCTCTCAGGAATACATACAAAGGGCCCAAAGAATGCTCAACATCACTATCCATCAGAATGGCAATCAACAGCAAATCAACAAACAACAAGTGTTGGCGAGGATGCGGGGCAAAGGGAACCCTCATACATTGTTGGTGGGAATGTAGGCTGGTGCAGCCACTGTGGAAAACAGTATGGGGTTTCCTTAAAAAACTAAAAATGGAACTGCCTTTTGATCCAGCAATTCCACTACTTGGACTATACCCAAAAAATCCTGAGACACCAATTCATAAGAACCTATGCACACCTATGCTCATAGCGGCACTATATACAATAGCCAAGTGCTGCAAACAGCCTAAGTGCCCATCAGTGGATGATTGGATCAAAAAACTTTGGTACATTTACACAATGGAATTCTATATAGCAGAAAGAAAGAAGGAACTTGTACCGTTTGCAACAACATGGATGGAACTGAAGAGTATTATGCTTAGTGAAATAAGCCAGTCAGTGAAGGACAAATATCATATGATCTCACCCATTACAGGACAATAATGAGCAAAACTAACAACAAGCAAAACAGAACCAAGTATATGAATACAAGGAATAGGCATTCAGTGGGCAGGGGGAAAGGGGAAGGAGGAGGTGGGAGGAGGAGGCATAGAAGGGGAGCAGTTTAATCAAGAAACTAGCATGGAAGGGCCATGGACATGAACAAGTGAGACTGACTTCAGGGGGGACTTGGTAAATGGGGAAGGGGACAGTGGGTAGAAAAAGGAGGATGGCTGTAATACAACAATAGTAAAATTAAATTTAAAATAATTTAATACTAAAAAGAGTGATGACAAATATAATATTTATATATAACACTTGATGTGCTAAATGTGTAACTAGCTTTATTACATTCAGGAATTACCTGTTACTTAAATTTTATATAACAATTATTTTTCTCAAAATCATGGTGTAGGGAAAGTAATTATCCTCCTTGCCATTAATGTGAATGGTTATGTTGCCACTGTTAATTACTAAAGAGAAATTTATGAAGTTTTTAAAAATCTTATCAAATTATAAAATATTGAATTGTACAAATTTTGTTCAGGTCAGTAAAGTAGCAAATAAGAAATAAATAACAATGAGATCAGTGAAGATGATTGTGATTAGTTTTTGATTAATTAACACCTCAGGCTTTCTATGCACTTTATAGAATTTTTTAATGGCAATATAAAAGAAGTGAAAATATAACTATATTTTTAAAAATCATAGCTAACCACGATTTTAAAAAGTTTTCAAAAGATAATAAATTAAATTATAATGAAAATATTTTCTTCAGTTTTCTTTAGATCCTGCAAACAGTTCTAAATATCCACTTCATTTCTCTTCTACTTCCACTGTTGTTTGATTTGTTTTGATGCAAAGTGTAATTAGTTGCTTATGATATCAGTAAGCAGTAAACATAACATGACCATACTCTATCTCTAGCAGAATGCTTTAAGACTATAACAGACATGGCAGCTTTTCCATTCACGTCTTAGTAACTGCTTTTAAAAATGACTGTTTTACTCAAGAAATAGTTATCTACATAGCACATAATTCCTTCAACTAGGAAAATAAATATTTTTGGTATATCAATGTATTTGCATTATTTTTATATTATAAAGGTACCATTTATTTCAAATAAAGTCATCATTTGTTTGCAAATATTATAGTAGATCTTTTTACCACTTGCCTTTCATAAATATTAGAGAAAATAAACCATTTTTTTAAAAAAACACCATTTCTATTTTTTAGTTTAGAATGAGTGCCTTTATTTTTTTCATTTTGAAATGTAATCTTTATTGTATTTTTCCATTACCATTTAGTCCCTTTATACTCCTTTCTTCCCAACAATCACCACACTGTTGTCCATATCCATGAGTCCTTCCTTTTAAACTTTCTCCCATTATATATCAATCACAGCAGCACATGACTACCAAGATAAAAATCAGTGTGCTGCTTGCTTGCTTACAACCTTGTAAGGATAAATATAAAAAATAACTAAATGTTTGCTTTTAATTATGAAAATGTCTTCATTAAAACATTTTTGGACACATTCAAGACAGGATTCCAAATAGGAGGGTTTTTTTTTCCTCTACAGTGTTCAAAACTGGGACAGAAACTGTAGAATTAACTTAGTAATCAGAATTTTTTTTAATGTCCAAATTTTGGTATCCCTTAAAAGTTCCCAGAACTTTTCTACAGTTCCAGAATATTTAACAGGTTGTTTAAAGTTTCTGATGATTCCTTCATCAAAATTCAGATAATAAATACTTGAGGTCAGTTAGCAGTCCAATAACCAACTTACATCTTTTTCCCCTCCCCCCACCACCTTCACTTTCCAAGCCCTCTCTCTCCCTGGAATGTGTATTTTTCTTTTTATAAGCAGTTGAAAATTATTTGCATGATTAAGTTGCTCAGAATCATCTGGTACATTGTTTACTGGATGAAAGAAGATATTATTTCCCATCACAAACCGGTAGGCGGTGCTAATTATAGGGTACCACAGAGATTTTAAACCAAAGAAATTCATGGAATAGATGACCAGTTTCACAAGTTGTAGAATTATCAATATTACCCACAGAGAAGAAAATTTCAAAAATTTTAATGTAACTTAACCATGTAATATAAAGAACAACAAATGTTAAATGAAAACCTAAGATGACCACAGATTCTTAGTATGATCTTTACATACAGAATTCAAAACACAAGAATATATTTGTTCCCACATTAGGGTCCTATGAAAATTTTCTTCCACCCATTGTGGTTTCAATATCATCTAAGTGCATCATCCAGTACAGCTCCAATTCCGCCCCAATTGTAAGACACAACTACTCATACCTTAGGGCAGCAACTAGTCCTCAATGAAAATTTAAAAAAGAAAAAAAAGAAAGAAGAAAGAACGAAAAGAAAAAGAAAATTCTAGTTTGATTATTCAAGTTGTTTCTTTCTTACTCAGTCTCTCTTTTCAAACTCAATGATTTACATGGCATGCAACTTGCAAAGAAATATTGTACACATGCATTATCTTGCATTTTTAAATAAATAAATGAGCATTTCTACTTATGTACATTATTATGAGAGAAATTATTTAGATAAATCAGAATGCTGCAAATGGCTTTTAAAACAATTTTGTTGATTGTTTAACCCATATGAAAGATTAATTTTAATAACTCACTACTCACATACATAAAACATCAGAATTTAAAGCTTAGTTAATATAATATCTGATTCAAATTTTAGAACTACACTCTTCAGCTATCAAGTCTGTTAGTCTACAGACAGGATATAAACTACCTACCTTCCTTACATAAATGAAACAGGACAGTCATAACAGAGAAAAGATACCCCGAGTACAAAAGTAACTCCCACTACAACTTACAAAGACCTTTGAGAAGAGAGTGCATGGTGAATAAAGAAATATTTAGTTTTCTAGATATTAGAAAATATTTTCATTTTCTACAGATAAATGATCATTTGCACTCCTAATTCTATTACCACCAAGCATAAAGAAAATAAAATACAGGCATAGAATTTAATTCCACAAACTGAGTTTACAGACCTAGAGAAATATTTGCTTGAAAAAAAAAAAAACATAGTATGTTATTAGCCCCTTTGTTATGGGCCTTTCTGTGTTACAATTAGTTTTTATGTCTATAGACAACCTAGAAGAAAAATAAGTCTAAGGAGTAAAATGTTATTTGATTTGCTTTATACTCATTTTAGCAGAATACAAATTATATGCATATGATAAATTCAAGGCTGAACTTTTCATTAAAGAAAAAAATGAAAGCTTCAAAATCAAATAATTTAAATGACTACCCTCCAGATTTTAAGATGTAAAGTAAGATACAGAATTTATTTGAATAGCAAATTCCAGCAGATTCTGTCACGGAGTTAAGTACAGAAAAGCCTTTTTTTTTTTTTTTTTTAATCACCAACCGGTTCAACTCCCAAAAGTAGTGCTACGTTATACTGGAAACATGTAACAGAACAATCATAAAATATCACAAACGCCATAGAATACATTCAACACTGAGTATTGTAACCTTACCAACACACAAAATCCACACCATCATCAATCCTACCTGTTCTGTACCCGGTTTTCAAGGGAAAACCTTCTGAACCACTATGAGGTGGTTATAAAGAGGGTAAACACTTTCTTAACAAGTCAAATGTAGACAATTTCGCACCTTAGGGGAATAGTCTCATTAATACAAAGTAACGGTTTCCTCCTCAACATGACATGCTACTGCGCATCATCAAAAGTAACAGTTTCCCCCAATTCCCTGGAAGATGCCAGCGAGCCCTTGAAATCCAAGCAACACAATGGGAAAGAAAAGATGAGAAGACAGCAGCCCTAAGACAGCATCACCCTTCACAAACAGCAACCACTTTGTGAGAGACCTACTGCGTTGTTTACTCACGCAAAGAGGAGGAGCGGAACGCGAGTTGAGCGCGAGCGGGCCAATGCCATCAACCAGGATCTGGAAAGGTCCCTAGTGCCCCGACCGCTTGGCCAGCGGCCAGCCCTTCCGGAAAATGTTTCCCTACCTCTGCCTCCTGTGTCCCTCACTCCCTGAGCGGCGGCTCGCTAAGCCGCGCCGGGTCCTCGGCCCTCGCAACCAGGTTTTGCTAGTGGCCCTCGGAGAACTTACAGGGCTGGGTGTACCAAGTCCCAGGCAGCCGCCAGCCCGCGCCGCAGACGGCACCAGCCTCGTAGACAACCCGGGCGCAGCCGAGAAAGGATTGTATTTTGTGTACAACCAAAAAACGATCAGAGACAGGGGACTTTCCCCAGCGCCCGGCACGGTTTTCCCCCATCGCGGGTGCGCACGTACACACACACACACACACACACACACACACTCACACACGTCCTCGCCTGAACACCAGCGTTGCCGCTGCAAACCCGGGAAACGCCTCCAAGGGGACCAAGTACCTGCTCTCTTGGAGCTGCTCAGCTGTTCACTTCATCCTTCGTAGACAAGGAAACCAAACCGCACTTCATTTTTTTTTCCATAAAAACCTTCCACTTCCATCATTTGAAAATTAATTTTAAGGGGAGGGAAGGGGGAGGAAGAAGTAATAATATAGATATAGATATCAGAATATCTATCATAAAATTATCTCGGCTATTTTAAAAAGTCAAATGTGCAAAAGTCATCGTTAATTTAAAGAAGGTGGAAAAATATTTTGCTTAAAAATAATCCCAGTAACCAGCTGCAAGAAAAGTTTCACATTATCAATGGGTATCAAAAATAGGAGGGGAAAAAAGAAAAAAAAACCAGTATGTTCTCACCGGCTCCAAAACGGGCACCAAGAAAATGGAAAACAAATGTTTTTGCTCAGTGGTTTGTGCCAGTCAAATTGCAAAACCACAAACTTGTAAACACTGCATAAAATCCCACCTATTCAAAAATCTCATCAGAAAAATACTATGTCAAAAAAAGATAGAAACATGCTTTTATTATTTTTAATTTTTTTTTTTTACAAAGGAAAAAATAGGCACCATACTTCACATCGCTTTTTCCACAAAACCAGTTGCACATCTTGCAGGAGTCGCTCCGGCGGCACGATCGCCGCGGACTCCCGGACACAGCGCCTCATCTACAGAACCACTGCATGCTAGAAAAACTTGGATTCAGGAAAAGGCTCAAAACCATGCTCCTCCAGCTTTCCCAAATGCAAACAATAATCAAAGAAGTGTAAAAATAAGAAAAGATGGGGGGAAAAAAAACAAAAAACAAAAAGACAAAAAAAAAAAAGAATAGGACAAGAATGCCACTGAGAAGGTACTCACCGAACGGGAGTAAAATGTTGGAATAAAAATGAGATTTGGTATAAAATACAGTATGGCGGTGGGAGAAGGAATGAAGCACGTTTTTCTCTCGGTCTTGACCTCGGGCACTGACACGTGACAGGAGTCAGGCTGCCTCCCAGGCTAGGAGGAACTGGCTGCCTGGGGCACCCACAGAGGCACTCTGCGGCCGACTAGGCAGCCTCAGCACTTAGCGCAGATAAGCAGAGCCCCCGTGGGGCCGAGCGCACGCGCGCGCACACGCACGCGGACAGGGCGCACACGCACGCGGTTAGGGCGCACACGCACACGGGCGGGAGGGCAGCGCCGGGAGCTGAGTCGCGCTGGCTGCCCGAAGCTCAGCCACCGCCTTCTCTGCGCCGTCACCGTTGGCGCCGCCGCCTGGATGCGGAGGGCGAGTGCGGGTTGCGGGAGGTGCTGCCAGGAAGCCTATTAGGCGAAAACAACTTGCTGCTCCCTTCGAACTTGCGCTGTGCCACTTCTAGTGTGCGCAGCCCTTTTCCCTCTCAAGGTAGTTATCTACGGAGACGGCCCAACCCTCGCTTTCCCGAAGTTTCACTGTACACATCCCGCTGGTTTCCCAGGTCGCTTCCCTTTCCAGCTGATTCGTGTGCTCCTTCCCCCTAGACTGCGCGTCCCCCTTGCGGAGCTTGGAGCTCCTGGCTTGGAGCGACACTGAGGGCGTTGTCACAAGCTAAGGCACATTCAACCTTGGTCGCCATCAGAGCGCAGGACATTGCGTTGCGCGTCTTCAGAAAGAAACGGCGGCGGTTGAAAAGCCACAGCAAATATCTCCTGTAGGACCCTCTCCTGGGTCCCTTTCCGCGGGCTGCACAGCCGGGGGTGGGGCGCAAATTCATTCCTGCGAGGATCTGGCATTGTTTGTTTGGGGTGTGTGTGTGTGTGTGTGTGTGTGTGTGTGTGTGTGTTTGCGCGCGCGCGCGCGCGCGCGCACGCAGGCCTCTAGGTTTTTCTGGAAGGCTCCTTGGCGGAGGCTTCTGCCTGACTCCCGCTCAAGTTGTGGGCTAGGGCTGGAAGTGCAGGGATTGAGGCCGGTAAGCAAGTGAGTCCATTTTGTGGGTCCACGGGCGGGAAGCAAACATTTGGCTATCGCATCGGGGAGACGTGAACCAGGAGTGGGGCATGCAGCCCGGGTGGTTTAGCCGCGCATTCCGGACGCGAGGTGGTGTCACGGGATTCTCCACCTGGCATCTGACTGAGGATGCCTATCGCCTGAACAAAGATTCCATCAGGCAGTTGCTGGATGCCTTGGGGATTCTTACACTGCCTGTTCAAGAATCAGCTTTCTGGGCGCTTGAACACATCCATTTTTCTTATTTTTGTGCAATACCAACATCAGGACCATTTCCCTGTCCTGCTTTAAATGCAGGTTGTGTGGAATTAACTGGCCTCTCTGTGTTTGAGAATGAGACAAGAACACAGCCCCTCAGTTCCCAGATTGTTATCTCCATGTTCCCAATGTTGACATTTAAGATAAAATGCATCCCAGAGATTACCTACCTTGTACAATTCTGAAAATTAAGTACACAGCCACTATAAAGAGCTTCAGCAGCAAGTAGGTTTTTCATACATTCTGGTCAGTGAGCAAATAAAGTCTTAATCCAAAATTTAAATAAGAGATGTAAAATAACCATTAAAATATGATTAAATATTTATTTTGGTGAGTTGCCAGCTTCACAACTTATTATTCACACTAAGAGTGAGGATTGCTGATGAGAGATACTGTCTGAGAAAAATGAATGCATCAAAGTGTATTTGATAACTTCTGAAGCCACATTGAAATCTATCCAGAAGTAACAGGACTTTAAGCTGGATAATACAGATTCCAAACACGGTGGGCTTCATTTTAAAAATAAAAATAATAAGATATTTTCAAATATCTTTTTCTTCTATGAGTCATGACTTAATTTTTATTTTCGATTAAACCTCAAGTTGCTAAATTTTCAAAAATTTTCCATGTCAAAAAGATCTGGTTTTAATTATTTTAAGAATAAAAAGATATTTTAATGCATATTTTATCCATCATTTATATCACAGCTGTATTCAAATGTGAGCAAGTTCACTTTAAGATGAGTTTTGAACCTTTGGAGAGTTATTTAAGAACTTGAAAAACAAGCCCTATAGAATTACTCTGCAGCGGTGGCTGACAGCCAGTCTCAGTGATTGTCAGGCTTTTATTACTCAATAAAACGACGCCCCTTTATATTAAATGTAGTGCTGCTGAAGAAAAAGCAAGACATCAATATCCTCCCCGAACTTGTCCCATCTACTTACATAATTACAGTCCAGTGCTTAGAATATTCCATCAATTGTTTCCAATGCTCCATTCTCATCCTTCAGACTGCATGGCCACACTAAAACCAGGAGTAAACAAAGTTGGGTTAAGGAAACTAGCATGTACTGAGCATAGCCTCTTGTTTAGTTTTTGTGTCTACTCTATAACTGTGTTGTTATACTCATTTTACAAATTAGGAAAATAAAGTCAGAATTTAAGCAGTTTGCCAAGGATTCTACTGTTTGTGCACATTAGAGGTGGATTGGATCCAAATTATATCTGGTTTTACAGCTATAATAAAATATATCCAAAAATGCATAAAACCTTTTCAAATACTGCTACTTGTGCCAATTAACAAAGGCATAATTTCTCTAAGTAGATCTAAAATAAGTTTGTGGGAATCAATGGAGCTATACTATTCATGAATAACAGTAGCAATACACATATTTTCACTTATTTCATGAAACACAAGAAGTAGAAAAATAAACTTTCAAAAGCAGAGAAGATGGGGTTCATTTCTTCTGTAGCAAAATTCCATATCAAAGATGTGGTGGCCACATTACATATCCTCAGAAGTTCACCACACTTTTTGAAGCAAAGTTGCAACTGTGAACTTTGCTGTCAATTCATGAAGTAAGCCAAGGAGGATTCATAATTGAAAAGCATATTGAATTTAAGATGAGGCAAATCATAACACTAATTGAGGAAAAATTTATTTTGAAACCTATGTTATGTAATCTCCATGTTTTTCCATTAGAAAATATTGAGGACACAGGAATATATGTGCATTTTTTACACATAAATATATACTTAGAAATTATGTACTACAGTATCATGGGTGCAATATATGCTTTTACAGCCAATACCCTCATATGATTTTCTCTTATTTTGCTTGATAGTTCTTCCAAACTTAGTAATTTTAATTGATTAATTTTACTTTCTTTCATTATATGTTCTATCTCTTCCTAGAAACACACAATATTTATAATCCCCGTTTTAGTTTGTTGGATTTCCTTTACTTTTTCCAATATTTCTATTGGAGGAAGTACAAATACCATAACTCATCAAATAATTTTTACAAATTATCAAAGTGAAGAGAAGATCTGAAACTAAATAGTAACAGTATGATATGGAATGAGTAAAGTAAGAAAGAACTATTAAAAGTACTATGCAATTTATTTTCTAATATTTCTTAATACCCTCTACCTATTTTATGGAATCCAGAAGTTCATATGTAGAGTAAAAACATCCAAATTTATTGTGATTTATGTTTACTCATGGTTGCTTTCATATGAAATTAATAATATATGTATATTGCTAAGAAAAATATGTCTACTAGTATTCTTTCTTTGTATTTACTTTACATTACATACTTGAATGTGGTTTAGTGATAAAGTGAACAAGGGAAAAAATGACAGAGTATATACCTCAGGAAGCCTGGATGGATTTCCCATGAACACACTTAGGCACAGGTGGGAGAGAGGAACACATGATGTGTGCATTGTTCTGCACCATTTACAGTTATTCATTGATAACTGGTCTGACAATTATCCATTCTAAAGAGAATATCAAGTATGTCAGTTTATAAATTTAGAAGGTGCATAGTTATCCAAAGCATCCTTTTAGATCTGAAGAGTTAAAGATAAAAATGTGGCAATCTAAGCCTCTGAAAAGGTACCAGAAGTTAAAAATATTAAGTTAATTTTAAATCACTTTATTATATACTAATATGATATAAGCATATAAGAATCCTAAAGGGAACAGAAAACAGGGAATTAATGCTAAATAAACCAAAAAAATGCTAGTGAGAAGAATCATAAAGGAGAAATGTGTCCTATTCAATAACCTCTTACTGTGTTTTAGATGCTTTCATATAATGTGTACTGGCATAAAATTCTTATAATCAAGAACACATTCTAAAAGATTCCACCATGCACCTAGTACTGAAGCAGGTGCAGAGCAAAGAGCTTCACATTTAGTGAGACAGATAAAGACAATGGACCAGTTTTGAAAAGTAACTTCAATGAGAAACTGCTGTCATTACAGCTAAGAAACTGGGACAATGACAGTGTTTGGAGGGGAAGAGAATACAGAGGACAGAGGGAAGGGGGATGAACAGAAAGGAAGAGAGGACGTTAAGGTAGGAAATGAGGGGGAACCAGAATTTTTAAAAATATTTTATTTATTATTTCTGGAGAGAGGGGAAGGGAGGGAGGCAGAGAGGGAGAAAAACATCAATGTATGGTTGCCTCTCACCTGCCTCCAGCTACCGACCTGGCTGGAGACCTGGCTTGCAACCTGGTTATGTGCCCTAGTTGGGAATCGAAACAATGACCTTTGGGTTTGCAGGCCAGCCAGCGCCTATCCACTGAGCCACCAGCCAGGACTCAGAAGCAGAAATTTTAAGACCAAGAACATCAGTGGGGGTCTGGAAAATCTCCAAAATAAGACATGAGTTTTATTCTATTTAGTTATTTGGGTCATACTGATGAATCCTAAAAGACATGACCAAGAGTATTTTAGAAAAATAATGAACACTTCACAGTGTGTGTCTTTAATGAAACTAAATGCTGCCTCAAAATTCCAGAAAAGATTTTCTCTGAGGTTCAATTTTCAAGAGAGAGAAGAGAAACCAGAAAGACATCTCTTCATTTCTGATTTAAGAACATTATGCTAAGTGAAATAAGCCAGTCAGAGAAAGACAAATACCATATGATTTCACTCATGTGGAATGTAATGAGCAAACTGAACAAACAAGGAAAATGGGGACAGACTTATAGATGGAGAGGAGGGTGACAGCTTGTGAGGGAAGCTAGGAGATGGAGGAATTGAGCAAAAAGAAAAAAATACTCATGCACATAGACAACAGTGTGATGATTGCTAGGAGGGGGAGAATAAGGGAATAAATAGTAATGGAAAAATAAAATAGAGATTTAAAAAAAACACAAGAGGTTTCTCTATCTCGATTATTTAGACTGGTAACAGCAAATAAGATTTCGTTGAAAAAGTAATTTTGTGTAAGGAGAAGAATCTGGAATATGTTTGAGAAAAAACTGACATGATTGTTTATCCCCAAGATGTTACATGCAGAGTATGAACTAGCTATTTTTACATGTAAAGGTATAATATGATTCTCCTTTTGCCTTTTTATTCTCTGTTTACTTGTAATTTTAAAAACCTGGAGTTTAGTGGTGTCCTGTCAATAAGAAGCACTTCTGGCCCTGGATGGTGTTACAATGGATAAGGCACCAGCCTATGAACCCAAAAGCTGCTGGTTCAATTCCCAGCCAGGCCACTTAACCAGGTTGCAAGCCAGGTCTCCAGACAGGTCCATGGCTGGAGGTAGCTGAGAGGCAACCATACACTGATGTCTGTCTCCCTGTTTCTTCTCCTACTCCTCTTTCTACAAATAATAAGTAAAATCTTTAAAAAAAAAAAAAAAGACTTCTAATTTTCATTAAATCTAGTAAATTGTTTATTTCTATTGATATGAAGCTAACATTTTGAAAAATAATTTATTTTTCAAGAATAAAATAGAGTTTTCAGAAGCCACAAAGTATAGTTTGATGATTTTATGCCGACAAATCATATGACAATGTACTTTGTAAGCTTATTATAGATTCAAATATTTAAATAATATTTGCTTAGTACATCTTTTGTAATAACAAAATACCAATAGACATTTGCTTGAAACTGACTATAGGAAATAGTTAAATCTAATTTGTAGTTTATATAGATCTGCAGTTTCCAGATTCCATTTTTTGGTCTCATTGAAACAAGAAATAGGTTGCTTTTATATAACTTTCTGTTACATATTTTCAATTTTCTCTGGTATTCTCTACTCTCTTTTGTTCTCTGTACCTGGAACTCAAACATCTGATGTCTTCTGATACATATTCAGGGGGTAGGTCATATTAATACATTAATTCTTGGGCCATTATAAAACAAATAGAAATTTTTTTGTACTAGTAAATGTGTGAGTAGATATTTGGTAAAAGTGATTTTAGGAAATAGTTATATACAAGATCTGTCAGGAAAAAGTCCAGCCATTGTTAATATATCGAGAAAGATTTACATGACATCATTGTAATTTGGCAGCCAAGGAGAATGGACTGAGATGTGCATGAGTGAACAATGACAACTTCACTGTACTAGTCAGTGGGGGCAACAGACGCATGTATTTTGTGGCCATCACATTCAAAATGAGTGAGGAGAGCAATGAAACTGCATCAACTTTTTTGTTAAGCTTGAATTCCTCTGCATAAATTATTCAATTGATTCAGAAGGCCATAGCTATAGGCAACTGGTGATTGGCAGTCTCATCCTAATAAGGTACCTACTCATGCATCATGTCTCTTACAGAGCTTTTTGGTGAAACATCAAATCACCCTGGTTACTCAGACCCCCAACAGCTCAGATTTAGCACCCTGCAATTTCTGGCTTTTCCCAAAACTGCAGTCACCTTTGAAAGGGAAGAGATTGCAGACCATTGAAGAGATTCAGGAAAATATGACAGGGCAGTGGATGGTGATTGGGAGAACTGTGTAAGGTCCCAAGGTACTTACTTTGAAGGGGACTGAGGCATCATTGTCCTATGTGCAATGTTTCTTGTATCTTCTTCAATAAATGTTTCTATTTTTAAATATTACATGGATGGATACTTCTGGACAGACATAGTCATGTTTCTTTGTTCCCTCTGGACATCTTTCTCCTCAGTGCCAGAGGGGTCAACCTTGTTTAGATCTAAAAAGAGCACAGCCTTTGTCTAGTTGGCTTCCAGGTAGTAAATTGTTTGTTATATATTTTTTTCATCTAAAGCTTCAGAGGAAACAAGAGCAATATGAAAACAAGCATTCCAAATAAAAACATAATGAATAACTAGGAGACCACTGGGCAAAATATGAATATTTTACACTAAAAACATATACACTAACATCCCATTTGTCAAGGTATTCATTACATGTAGTCATTTATCCATGCAAGAAGTCCAATTTCAGACACATTTATCTTTACAAATTACATAAAATCAAAAGTAGGACTTTATTGTCACATAACTAGAAAAAGGTCCATTAACATTCAATATATGCCAACATTTTGCTTGTTTTCAGAAAGAATTGGTAAGTAAGTTTAAAAAACAGCATGTTTTATTAGCATTCTTTAAATCAACTGTGTTCAAAGCTCAGGAGATAACAAAAATATGTGAATTCCAGAAAAATTTTAATCTTTAAACTTGATACTTGTTTTTTGTTATAAACAGAGGTAATCTGTAATTTTCTTTTACCATTTGTACAACAAAAACTTTAACATGTTTTAAGGCTTATGTGAAGAAATTAACAAATATCCTTTAAACCTAATTTAAAAAAGCTATTACCAAAATATTATAGTACACTAAATGAAAACTTACAAAGAATAAAAAAAGATCGCAAATTAAATTTAAATGTCTGACTCAAAAATATACTATATTTTTGGTGGAAGGAGGAATTTTGTAGATAATATTTTGCCAAAAATCAGTGCATCTGCTGATTTGCTAAACCTGGTGGGAATAGATGAAGGCTCTGTTGCTGCATGGAATGTTCATAGTATTGACTCGAATTACTGATAAAGCTAGAAGGTCTTCCACTCAGGATAATGACTTTTATTAAAATCTTGAAACATCATATATCATAACTTTATGCTGATTTGAATGTTATTTATAATATATGTTTCTCATCAATGACCAGAAATCCAGAGACTATGATAACAAATTGACAAACAGAACACTCAAGTACACAAGTATTAAAAAATATATATTCAATTTCCCTATTCATATCCTATAAGCTTTGTAAATAATGATTTATATTTAATGTAATAATATAATTCAAATAATAATTATAAATGTACTCATTTATTATTCAAAAATATATTAGAGAAACACTACTTTGGTACCCTAAAATATTAAATTATTCATCAATATGTAGGCTTTCTTTTCAAACTATTCAAGCTACTTTGGGGATGCATAATAGGTAACACCTGATGAAATTATCTCCTAGCTGAAACTTTGTTAATGAGATTCTGGAAATGTTCTTAAAGAAATGTGTGCTTCATTCAAATGCACATGGTTCATTCTCAAGATAGACCACATGGTATGTCACAAGACAAGCCTCCACAAATACAGGAAAATTGAAATCATACAAAGTATCTTCTCAGATCACAATGGCTTGAAACTAGAAACCAAATTCAAGGGAAAAACCCAACAATTCTCTAACTCATGGAGACTGAATAACATGCTTTTAAGCAATGAAGGGGTCAACAATGAGATCAAAGATGAAATCAAAAAGTTCCTGCAAACAAATGACAAGAAACACACAACAGCCCAAAACCTATGGGATACAGCAAAGGCAGTTCTCAGGGGGAAATTTATAGCAATACAGGCCTTCCAAAAAAGGTTACAAGAAGTTTATAAAAACAACCTAACCACAAAGTTGCAAGAACTAGAGGAGCAACAACAAACAAAGCCCAGAGCAAGTAGAAGGAAGGAAATCATCAAATCAGAGCAGAACTAAATAACTCAGAGATTCAAACTACAATTCGAAGAATCGACAGGACCAGGAGCTGGTTCTTTGAAAAAATAAACAAAATTGACAAGCCCTTATCCAGACTCCTCAAGAAAAAGAGAGAGAGGACCCAAATAAACAGAACCAGAACTGAAAGAGGGGAAATCACAACTGATACCTCAAAAATACAGAAGATTGTAAGAAATTACTACAAACAACTCTATGACAAAAAATATGACAACCTGGATGAAATGGACACATTTCTGGAAAGGTATAATCTACCAAAACTGAACCCAGAAGAAGCAGAAAGCCTGAATAGGCCAATAACAACTAGTGAAATTCAAGAAGTAATCCAAAATCTCCCAAAGCACAAAAGCCCTGGACCAGATG